>CAUYLG010064811.1:0-35454 GCA_963573385.1 Cacajao melanocephalus
ACTGCATTCTAGCCTGGGCAGTAGAACAAGAATCCTGTTCTCTCTCCCTCTTTTTCTTCCTCTTTCTTTCTCTCATACATTCTTTTTCTTTCTTTCTTTCACTCTCACTTTCTTTCCTCTCTTTTACTTTCTTTCAAAAAATAAAAAAAATAAAAAATAAATAAATAAAAAATAATTCACAAGCGTAGGGGTAGGTTGCACTTAACACCTATGGAGTGGGCAAAGTCCTGCCCAATTTCAGCTTCGATTCTCAACTTGGCCTGTTACACTTTCCAGAGAATGCCTTTTCCCTCTTTCTCAGTGTGTTATATTAGCCCATTCTCACACTGTTAGAATGCACTACCTGAGACTGGGTAATTTATAAAGAAAAGAGGTTTAATTGACTCACAGTTCCACAGGCTGTACAGGAGGCATGGCTGGGAAGGCCTCAGGAATTGACAATCATGGCAGAAAGCAAAAGGGAAGCCAGCACATCTTACATGACAGAGCAGGAGGGAGAGAGAGTGAAGGCAGAAGTGCTACACACTTTCAAACAACCAGCTCTCGTGAGAACCCACTATCATGAGAACAGCAATGGAGAAATATGTCCCAATTATCCATCACCTCCCACTAGGTCCCCAACATTGGGGATTACAATTCACAATGTGAGATTTGGGTGGGGACACAGAGACAAACCGTATCTTTCAGGTTTGTTGGATGGCTTGTTGCCTCTCTCTGGTTTCTCCCACAAAGATGCTGATAAGACTTTTTTTTGTGTGAGTGTTGGTGGTTTGTCTCCAATTGCATATAGTTTCTTGTTTGTTACTATACCTTGTCTAGTGTGATGGTTAATACAGAGTATCAGCTTGATTGGACTGAAGGATGTAAACTATGGATCCTGGGTGTGACTGTGAAGAGGTTACCAAAGGAGATTAACATTTGAGTCAGTGGGCTGGGAAAGGCAGACCCATGCTTAATCTGGGTGGGCACCATCTAATCAGTTTCCAGCAAATATAAAGCAGGCAGAAAAATGTGAAAAGGTGAGACTGGCCTAGCCTCCCAGCCTGCATCTTTCTCCTGTGCCAGCTGCTTCCTGCCCTCAAACATCAGATTCCAAGTTCTTCAATTTTGAGACTCAGACCAGCCTCCCTTGTTCCTTAAGCTTTCAGACAGCCTTATGTGGGACCTTGTGATCGTGTAAGTTAATACTTAATAAACTCCCCTTTAATATATATCTACCCTATTAGTTCTGTCCCTCTAGAGAACCTGATATGCCAATTTGTTTTCGGAAATGTTGTTTATGAGCTTTCTACTTGTGCTATCTGATCTCTCTCTGTTTTTATCTGGGGGTTTCGGAAGACCCAAAATGATGACTGGAATCAATTTTTCAGCATACTCATATATTTATTTAATTATTACTAAATTTTCAACTAAAATTAAATATAAACTAATTTTTTTAATTTAGCAGAATTTAATTTGAGAAAGAATGATTCCTGAATCAGGCAGTCTCCCTAGACAGAGTAGGCTCAGAGAGACTCCAGGGCAGCCACGTGGTGGAAGATTTATGGATAGAAAAAAGGAAAGTAAGGTAAAGAAAACGGAAGTGAGGTACAGAAACAAGTGACCAAAACTTAGGGCCTTAGTGCCACTCTCAGTTATCATCATTTAGGGTTTCTGGTCACAGCACATCATTTATAAGTTATGGTGACCTCATGACCCAGCATTTCTTTGAGTTTTCGTCATTCCAGCTGTAGACCGTAGAACATTCTAGAAATGGTTGCATGCAAACACTTAAAACTTTTGAGAGAATACAGCATACCAGGGAGACTATTATTATGACTATCAGGAGGATAATACCAAGAGTTTAGAGTATGCGCCTTAGCCAGGGTCCCCATAAACAAAGCAATTAAAATCAAATAGATCAAAGAATGAGCTAGACAAAGAGTCTTCTTGCTTTAACTAAACAGTCCCTTTGCTAATCCTCTACAACTGAGACTCTATAATACTCAATGTATTCCTCCATGAACAATTAGAAGTATGAGCAACTGCATAGACACTCTGTTTAGCCAGTAAGCAATCCAGAACAATTCCATTATTTAGCACAATTTTAGTAAGATAATTGAAAGTCCATTGTGTAACTGTAGCTTTTGCAATAGAATCTGCTATACAGCCTACTATGAGTAAATTTCTATCCATTGCCTCATTTACTCCAAGCCATGGATAAACAGACCTAACAAACAATACCCATCCAGCGTAGTGAAGGCCTACTGGCAATGTTCTCTTTAACCTATGATGTAAGTTAAGAAGTGTGAACCAATATTTTGTTTCTGGCTGCTTATAAAGCAACAAAGGTACCAGTAAAATTTCTTGCCCACATTGGCCCTTCATCTTAAAATAATAGAAATATATTCCAGTTAATAAGAATGGAGTTTGGAAGATAGAACATTAGGTAGTGTCTTGTTATGCAAGTAGTTGACTTGAAAGTGACTTCAAGGAGCAGGGAGTACAGGAATGGGGACCCTAAAATGAAAAGAAGGAAAAACCACAAAAGTGTGTCATGGAGATGGCTAGATTACAGGCAACTACCTGAGGCTGTAACTTTTCTCAGAGCTTGATGAAAAGTCTCCCAGAATGGTCCACCTGAATTATGTAAGAACAACAAGTATTTCTATAACTATTCCATCCCCCATTGACCAGGGTGACCCCATAACGTAAGTCTCTCACACTTCTGGGCTGTGCATATGTAAATGCACAGTGGATTCCCTTGGGTATTACAGCCAGGCATCAGAGTAACCTCAAGATGGGAAGAAATATATCCTCTTGCCAATGCAAGACGTTGATTATCCATGTAAAGCTGTGTAGAACCAGTTGGTACAGCACTGAATGATGTAAAATAAAATCATCAGGATTTTGATACTGTCTCAAGGAGTGTTTACAAAGGTTGGGTGAAAGTTTAGTAAAATATCTAAAAACAAAGTATTCTCGATTAGTAAATAGAATAAGGAAATTTCATAGGAAATATTTAAAGTACTTAGGAGTAGAATTCAGGTAACGAGACTTATTTTATATAAGCTTTTATGTAATCAATCCTCCTAATTAATCATATTTTAAAGTATTAATTGCAAATGATTCCCATATGAACATTAGCTTAAGTTCCTAGAGGCTATTTATGGAGTAATCTCTTAGAAATTTAGGTTCAGTTACTATCTATTATGGTGAGCGATCATAAGATATATAGCAATGTGTAATCATATTAGATGAAATATATTGACCCTTTCTAACATCTGAATAATGTCTAAACAAAATTATATATAGATATATATAACAGGTATATATGATATATAACAGATATATATGATATATAATAGATATATATGATGTATAATATATACCTTAAATATCTATTATACATAATAGATATTATCTATATACTATATTTACTACATATAATCTACATATAGATTTTATATGTATAATCTGTTATAGATCATATATCTATTATATATAATAGATTGTTCAAATAGATCTATCATATCTATTATATATATATTACATATTATATATCTTTTATATCTATTATATATGACATACATAGATATGTCTTATATATCTATTACATATAATAGGTAATATTCTACTCAATATATATCACTAACCAAGTCATTTTATAAAAATGATTTAAACGATTTAAAACTCAAGCATTTTTGTATTTTGTAACTTTCTGTTCTAGAAAAAAAATGCCCAGTATTATGTTTCTTAAACAGTCATAATGACATGCTTGGCATGTTCTACTTCATTAGCTTGTCTTATAAAATAAAATAATATTTATTTTTAGTTTTAATTATAATGACTTTTAAGCACCCATCTACCCAGAGTACTCATTCCTTTTCTTGAGCTTCTCCAGCAAACATAGGTCCTAGGACCCCGTGATTATTTTTTTCTGATTATTTTTTATAAAAATATTTTATGATTTAAAAGTATTAAAGTTGTAGAAAAGAGAGTTTGTTGCCATGAGGTATTTATCTGTTATGTTACAGATTATTTACATAGTCAGTACTGATGGCTAGTCATTGTTTAAGTTGAAAAAATTAATATAAAAATGACTCATGTACTCACTGACAATAACAATCTGATTTTTATGAGTTCTTAAAATTTAAGAGTCTTTAGAAACCCAATTAGGGATAACTCAAATATATTATTGAGCTGAATCAGTGGCACACATGCAAAAGAAAGAAAAAAGCCCTACCCCTCCCATCCTTTGTTGATCACAAGTTAGTAAAACTAGTAAAACATGAACCATATTGAAAAACTTATAGCAACTCAGAAATTAACACGTAATAAACACTTATCAGATGAACAAATAAGTAATGATCAAAGGCAAGCAATAAAACGATCACAGAATAGTACTTTTAAAAAAAAGATAAAGTATATAGGTAAATAGTAAATATAAGAGAAAAATTAAACCAGAATCTTACAAAGGACTGACTGAGTGGTGAGATTATTGGCTGTTTGTATTAACTTCATCATAATTTGTTAGCTTTTTCCATGTTTTCTACAGTGAAGATTTTCTCTACTGTATGAACAAATAGATTAGAATGGAACATAAATTTATCACAATTTTTACAGAATTTTTCATCAGTATATTAACAAGTAAATTACTTTTTGTTTTTGTTTTGTTTTTTTTTTATTATACTTTAAGTTCCGGGGTACATGTGCAGAACGTGCAGGTTTGTTACATAGTTATACAGGTGCCATGGTGGTTTGCTGCATCCATCACCCTGTCATCTACATTAGGTATTTTTCCTAATGCTATCCCTCCCCTAGCCCCCCATCCCCCAACAGGACACGGTATGTGATGTTCCCCTTCCTGTGTCCGTATGTTCTTATTGTTCAACTCCCACTTATGAGTGAGAACATGTGGTGCCTGGCTTTCTGTTCTTTTGTCAGCTTGCTGAGAATGATGGTTTCCAGCTTCATCCATGTCCCTGCAAAGGACATCCTTTCTATGGCTGCATAGTATTCAATGGTGTATATGTGCCACATTTTCTTTATCCAGTCTGTCATTAATGTGCATTTGAGTTGGTTCCAAGTCTTTGCTATTGTGAACAGAACCACAATAAACATACATGTTCATGTGTCCTTATAACAGAATGATTTATGATTCTTTGGGTATATACTCAGTAATGGTATTGCTGAGTTAAGTGGTATTTCTAGTTCTATATCCTTGAGGAATCGCCACACTGTCTTCCATAAGGGCTGAACTAATTTACACTCTCACCAACAGTGTAAAAGCATTCCTATTTCTCCACATCCTCTCCAGCCTTTGTTGTCTCCTGATTTTTTAATGATCGCCATTCTAACTAGTGGGAGATGGTATCTCATGTGGTTTTGATTTGCATTTCTCTAATGATCAGTGATGATGAGCTTTTCTCCATGTTTGTTGGCTGCATAAATGTCTTCTTTTGAGAAATGTCTGTTTATATACTTTGCCCACTTTTTGATGGGATTGTTTTCTTTTTCTTGTAAATTTGTTTAAGTTCTTTATAGATTCTAGATATTAGCCCTTTGGCAGATGGGTAGATTGCACAAATTTTCTCCCATTCTGTAGGATGCCTGTTCACTCTGATGATAGTTTTTTGTTTTTTGTTTGTTTGGTTGGTTGGTTGGTTTTGGGGGTTTTTTGTTGTTGTTGTTTTTGTTTGTTTGTTTGTTTTGCTGTACAAAAGCTCTTTAGTTTAATTAGATCCCGTTTGTCTATTTTGGCTTTTGTTGCCATTGTTTTTGATATTTTAGTCATGAAGTCCTTGCCCATGCCTATGTCCTGAATGATCTTGCCTAGGTTTTCTTCTACGATTTTTATGGTTTTAGGTCTTACGTTTAAGTCTTTAATCCATCTTGAGCTAAATTTTGTATGAAGTGTAAGGAAGGGATTCAGTTTCAGCTTTCTGCTTATGGCTAGCCAGTTTTCCCAGCATTATTTATTAAATAGAGAAATCCTTTCCCCATTGCTCGTTTTTGTCAGGTTTGTCAAAGATTCAATGGTTGTAGATGTGTAGCATTATTTCTGAGGCCTCTGTTCTGTTCCATTGGTCTATATCTCTGTGTTTTTTTTAACCAGTACCATGCTGTTTTGATTACTGTAAACTTGTAGTATAGTTTGAAGTGTTATGCCTCCAGCTTTTTTTTTCACTTAGGATTATCTTGGCTATGTGGGCTCTTTTTGATTCCATATGAAATTTAAGGTGGTTTTTTCCAATTCTGTGAAGAAAGTCACTGGTAACTTGATGGAGATAGCATTGAATTTTTAAATTACTTTGGGTAGTTTGGCAATTTTCATGATATTGATTCTTCCTAATCATGAGCATGGAATGTTTTTCCACTTGTTTGTGTCCTCTCTTATTTCCTTGAGCAGTAGTTTGTAGCTCTCCTTGAAGAGATCCTTCACATCCCTTATTATTTGTATTCCCAGGTATTTCTATTCTCTTTGTAGCAATTGTGAATGGGAGTTCATTCATGATTTCGCTCTCTATTTGTCTGTTATTGGTGTACAGGAATGCTTGTGATTTTTGCACATTGATTTTGTATCCTGAGACTTTGCTGAAGTTGCTTATCAGGTTACAGAAATTTTGGGCTGAGACGATGGGGTCTTCTAAATGCACGATCATGTGGTCTGCAAATAGAGACAATCTGACTTCCTCTTTTCCCAGTTGAATACCCTTTATTTCTTTGTCTTGCCTGATTTCCCTGGCCAGAACTTCCAATACTATGTTGACAGAGAGCGTCCTTGTCTTATGCCGGTTTTCAAAGGGAATGCTTCTAGTTTGTGCCACATCTTACCTCTGGCCCTTGAATAAGAAGAAGGATTTAGAATCAATAACAGGAGGAATCATTAAAAATTAACAAATATGTGGAAATTAAATAATATGTTCCTGAAAAACTAATGGGTCAAAGGAGAACTTATAGGATATATTGTGACAAATAAAAAAGGAAACATGGCATACTACAACTTATGGGATGCAGGAAAGTGGTTCTAAGAGGGAGTTTTATAGCAGTAAATGCCTAAATCAAAAAATAAGATCTCAAATAAGCAACCTCATGTTATATCTCAAGGAATTTTTTTAAAGCAGTGCAAACTACACTTAAATTTAGCAGAAAGAATAAAATAACAAAGATCAGGACAGAAATAAATGATATAACATCTAGGAAAACAATAACAATGATCAACAGAACTGAGTTGGTTTTCTGAAAAGATAAACAAAATTGACAAATTATTAGCTAGACCAATTTAGAATAAGAGAAAATAATCAAATAAAATAAAAAATGACACGGAAATACAAAGGAACTTGAGACTAGAATAAATAATCATATGCCAAAAAATTGGATAACTTAGAAGAATGAGATCTTAAGAGATTAGTATAAATAATCCTTTCCAAAAAAACTGGACAACTTGGAAGAATGAGATAAATTTCTAGAAACATATAACTTAGCAAGCCTGAACCAAAAAGAAATTGGAAATCTAAACAGACCAATAAGGAGCAAAGAGATTAAATCTGTAATTAAAAGAAAATCTCATCAAAGAAGAGCACAGAATCAGATTGATTCATAGTTGCATTCTACCCTACATATAAAGAAGAACTAATACCAATCTTTCTGAAACTCCTAAACTCTCCTGAAAAATTTAAAAAGAGCAAATACTTCCAAACTCATTTTACAAGTCCAGATACCAGAGCCAGACAAAGACTACAAGAAAATAAAACTACAGGTTAATATCACTGCTGAACATAAATGTAAAAATCCTAAAAAAAATACTAGCATACCATATTCAACATACATTAAAAGGATCACTTATTAAAATCAATGTGGGATTTATTACTGGGATGCAAAGTTGACTCAACATATGCAAACCGATAAATGTGATTCACTATATTAATAGAATCAAGGACAAAAATCGTATGATCATCTCAATAGATGCAGAAAAATCATTTGACAAAATTCAACATACATTGATATTTTTTTAAAACTCAACAAATTAGGTATAGAAGGAATGTTCCTCAGCAGAATAAAAGTCATATATGAGAAGTTCACAGCTAACATCATACTCAACAATAAAGAGGTGAATTGAATAAATGGTACAAATTTTAACCAAGGAAGTAAAAGATTTGTATACTGAAAATTCTGTAATATTGATTAATGAAATTAAGAAAAAGCAAATAAATGGAAAGATATGCCTTGTTCACAGACTGGAAAAATTAATATTGTTAAATTGTTCATACTACAAAAAGCAATCTGCAGATTCAATGCAATGTCTATCAAAACTCCAATGACATTTTTCATGGAAATAGAAAATGAATTTTAAATTTATATGGAGCCTCAAAGACTTCAAATAGCCAAAACAATCTTGAGCAAGTAGAACAAAGCTGGAGTCATTTCATTGACTAATTTCAAATACATAGTACAACACTATAGTAATCCAAATAGTATGGTACTGTCATAAAAATAAACATATAGACAAATGGAACAAAATAGCCCAGAAATAAGTCTATACATTTATGGCCAAGGGATCTTTGCCAAAGGTACCAAGAACGCACAATGGGGAAAGGACAGTTAGTTCAATAAATAATGTGGGGAAAAGTGGCTATTCACATGCAGAAGAATGAGACTGAACAGTTATCTCACATCATACGCAAAAATCAACCCAAAATGGACTAAAGACTTAAACATAAGACCTAAAACTGTAAAATTATTAGAAGAAAACATAGAGGCAAAACTTCTTGACATTGGTCTGTTGCAGTAATTTTTTTGGATATTACCTCAAAAACACAGGCAACAAAAGCAAAAATAGAAAAATTGGATTAAATTAAATCAGAAAGCTTCTGCACAGAGAAAAAAACAATCAACAGAGTAAGAGATAGTCTATGGAATGGGAGAAATTATTTGCAAACTATATATCTGACAAGGCATTAATATTCAAAATGTATAAGAAACTCAACTCAATAGCAAGAAAACAAGCAACCTGATTTCAAAAATGAGCAATGGACTTGAATAGACATTTGTCAAAGAAAGACATAAAAATGTACAACAGGTATATGAGACCTTGGGGGACTGTTGGGATGGCATGATTGGTTTTGAAATGTGAAGATATGAGATTTGGGAGGGGCCAGGGGCAGAATGATATGGTTTGGCTATGTGTTCCCAACCAAATCTCATCTTGTAGCTCCTGTAATTCCAACATGTTGTGGGAGGGACCTGGTGGGACATGATTGAATCATAGGGGTGGGTCTTTCTCATGCTGTTCTCATGATAGTGAATGGGTCTCACAAGATCTGATGGTTTAAAAAATGGGAGCTTTTCTGCACAAGCTCTCTCGTTGCCTGTTGCCATCCAGTGTAAGATGTGACTTGCTCCTCCTCACCTTCCACCATGATTATGAGGCCTCCCCCAAGCCATGAGGAACTGTAAGTCCAATAAGCCTCTTTCTTTTGTAAATTGCCTAGTCTCAGGTGTGTCTTCATCAGCAGCTTGAAAATTGACAAAGTCCCGTCATCGCACATTTGAATCAAGAATGTTAGAATAAATTTGCTGAAAATAACCTAGAAACAATGACAAACCCAGATCAAATGAATAATCCCAGAGCTAGAATATGTCTTCACATACTATTTGTATTAAAAGACATTAGTCTTCTTAAAGAAATGGCTGATTACAGGTCTGGTGCAAGAAATGTACAAGGTGATCTAAGATATCTTGCAATACCACAAAAAAAGGAAAGACAATTTTTATAATGTCAAAATACTTTAGAGTCAGATTGAAGGAAGCTCTTACTGGCCAAAGATAAGATAAAGTATTAGGAAGAATAGAATTAACAATAAATTGAAACCCATTAAATATGTTTAAAATTTTTGTAACAATATTTAAAATAAAGTGAACTCGTCAGCTTTTGAGGATGACAGAGAACCACTTTATTATCTTGAAAATTGAATTAAAAAAAATAATTCAGCATTTACACTGCTTCATCTTTAGGAGTTGTGCTACTGGGTAATAGTAGATGAGAGGAAACATCACCTTATAAAATTATATCAGCTAACAAATGAAAAAGAAGCAACACAATTATGTTGCCTTCTTGGCAGCCCCAATAAATTACTGTATCTAATTTTAGGGACTAATTTAAGCAACTGTATCTGGTTTGAGGGACTGAACTTGAATCCAATTGAGTGTCCAGATTTAGCTACCAGTTTGCAGGAAATACAGAGGACAGAGGAACATGTCAAACTGTACCATAAGTATACAGTCAGCAAAACCAAGATTGTTGACTGTGTAGGTTAAATGCTCTGGGTTCTTCACAGACATATTATAAGAAAAAGAAAGCAATGGTTGAGAAATCTGTAGATAAAAAGAGGCATAAAAAATATGGCAATTTTTTTAAATGGGCAGTACTGAACTGTATGATAGCTAGGGATGCTCATTTGTGTGGTAAAATCACAAGGAAATGTCAGGAAGCACTTCCTATACATGTCAAGATTGTGCTTTGGGAAGTGGAGGGGAAGTGCTGTGACTGAAGTGGGTCTGTGGGGATATTTCTGGAGAGGCTGTCCACATTCTACTTCTTAAAATGAGTGGTGTTTCAAGGCCGTTCGTCTCATAATAATTTGCTAAGCTATACATTTGTTTTGTGTGGTTTTCTGGACCTGCATTTTATTTTAAAATAAAAGGTAATAAAATATAAATATATCTCATATTAAATATAACATATATCTACATGAAAGATACATTTTATAGGCAGAAATATCTTCTAATGAATCAACCTGCTGCACAGAGTCCAGGGTTCTTAATACAACAGATAAAACAGTATTAATATTGAAAAACATAGTATATTAACTTTTTTGTTATCCCATTTGCCTAACATAATGGTAAGAGTACAATAAGTATCATTTATTGAGTGTTCATCATATAGTGAACACTGTGCTAATTGCTTTGCATGAATTATCACATTCAGTCCTCCCAACAACCTTACAGATAGTGACTATAATTATCTTAAAGGAATATTTCACATAAGGAGACTGAAGCTTAGAGTAAGTCCCATGCCTGACATCCCCCAACTCCAAGTGACACAGCTGGAATTTGAACCCTGGCAGTCTAACTCCAGAGAAAGTTCTATCATCTCCAAAGCAGATGTTCAACAAATACTGTCTAATAGAGGTTTTTAAAAAGGAATACAGGTCGGGCCTGAAGGCTCACACATGCAAACCCAGCACTTTGGGAGGCTGAGGAGGGCAGATCATTCAAGGTCAGGAGTTCGAGACCAGTCTGGCCAGCATGGTCAAACCTTGTCTCTACTAAAAACACAAAAATTAGCTGGGCATTGTGGCTTGTGCCTGTAATCCAAGCTACTCGCAAGGCTGAGACAGGAGAATCACTTGACCTCAGTAAACGGAGGTTGCAGTGAGCCGATATTGTCCCACTGCACTCTAGCCTGGATGACAGAGCAAGACTCTGTCTCAAAAAAATAAAAAATATTTTCTGTTCATTGCATTATTCTAGACACAAACTAACAACTATATTTGTGTTTGAGTTGAATACATTATTCAACTCAATATAATATAATAATACATATCACATAGTAATATAAATAATACATATCACATTAGCCAAACACAACATATAGAACCAATATTTTGTAATAAGAGTCATCATAATCCCATGTTCAGTGAGTGTTTAGGAGAAAAAGAGGAAAAAAAGAGAGAGGGAGAAAGAGAGAAAGGAAGGAAGGAAAAGAGAGAGAAAGAAGAGAAAAAGAAGAGAAAAAGGGAGGGAAGGAAGGCAGGAAGGACAGATGAGTCCATCCCCAGATTTACAAATCTTAGAGAAGTCACATACTCTCCCAAAGCCTCTTTCCTCATCAGCTTCCTTCAATTGCCCAGTAATTCTCTTAATTAGTACTAAATAAACAAAATGAAATTAACTCAAAGGACACATGGAAAAATCAATGATCATGATGATTATTTTTAAATTCTAAACTGCTTAAAACATTAAAAATAAAATAGCGTTCTGTTTTGGCTATATTGTATACAATGTTTTAGTGTCAATATGAATCTTTAACACAGGTGATTTTCACAGTTTTAATTGATTATTGAGGTATATACATAAAGTTAATATTGCAAAGAAAAATAATGTAACTATTTTTTTCATGAGATAAGAACTTTATTTTTTTTTAATATATATATTTTATTGTACTTTAGGTTCTGGGGTACATATGCAGATCACACAGGATTGTTGCATAAGTACATATGTGGCAATGTGGTTTGCTGCCTCCATCCTCCCGTCACCTATATCTGACTTTTCTCCCTATGTTATCCCTCACCAACCTCCCTACCCCCCTCTGTCCCTCCCATATTCCCCCCCAACAGACCCCAGTGTGTGATGCTCCCCTCCCTGTGTCCATGTGTTCTCATTGTTCAACACCCGCCTATGAGTGAGAACATGCGGTGTTTAATTTTCTGTTCTTGTGTCAATTTGCTGTGAATGATGGTTTCCAGATTCGTCCATGTCCCTACAAAGGACATGAACTCATCATTGTTTGTGGCTACATAGTATTCCATGGTGTATATGTGCCACATTTTCCTTGTTCAGTCTATCATATTTTTATCAAATTAATAAACATTAAACTTTTAAATGGGACCATTGTAGAAAGTTGTTCTATTCAAATAGCATTTATTTTATCCAATTTAATGTTAGGTGTTAGGTTAACATTGGAATTATGAGTTCACCTTGCAATATCTGAATTTCAGTACAATATGTGAATTTAATAAAATTGTACATGGAACACTATATTCCAAAACCTCAGTACTTTTAAGGACACAGTTGCATTATGCAATTAAACTTTAGAATCCACATAAATATCAAATAGTCTTTACTTCACAATGAAGTGGTTATGGTTACATTATATATTTGCTGTTACATTTACTGCTAACTTCATTAGAAACAAGTTGGTTTTTGTTGTTATTTCTTGTACTGAGTTATACCCAGTAATGTTCTGTGTGAATTATGCTATAGACATTTCCAGAACTCTGGCTAAATTTAAAAATTAGGTCACCCAGTTCCATCAATGTACCACTCTGTGACACCTTCTTTGTTCCACCTTTCTTTTTTCCTCCCTTGGTTTTCCTTCTAATATCCACTGAACAAACAATTATTGGCTGCCTACAACATACCAATGCCTGTGTTAAACAAACACAACACAATCCTGTTCTCATGCCGCTTAACCAAGAGGTATATATAAACAAATACACAGGAACATATTATAAAATGCAATCTTTGCATAATAGAAATAAGCCCTGTATGGTTTGGGAGCATCAGGAAGGAGCCCTGAGCTCAGGCTGGTAGGGGAGGTGCAGAATGACACTTTTCTGAACATCAGCACCATCAACAATAAGGGAAATCGTTACAAAGCCAGTAGACAGAATCAAATCTTTTCCCATAGGATTTTCTGCAACCAGACCCCTTTCCTTCCACGGTCTCTCGTATTTAAAGCACCACTTTAAAAATGTTGCCCTTGAAAGACAAAGATCAGGAAGCTGACAGCTCGCAAAGCAGTCTGCTGGCACCAACACTCAAAGGAGCAGGCCCTAAAATGCAGAGGTTCTACTTGTTAGCCCAAATACGACTTGTTATAATCCCTTCTGCCTTCTGTGCTTATATAATACAGACCTTCTTCGATTACAAGACACTTTGAAGATCTCACCTTCTCCCATTACTTGTCTTCTACATAAAATGCCCACAGATGTGAGACTGTTAGAAAGTGGGAGAACTGCAGTTGATAATTTACAAACCAATATTTCCTATGGTTTGAAATTTGTTAGGATTCGGTGGAGTTGAAAGAGGGCATGTCGCTCCAGGAGCACCCCCTACTGATCACAAGGAGAGGTGTTATAACACTAGGAGTGAAACTGACAGGCCTGGAAATAATGACCAACACTTACTATTAAATACCAGTATATACTGAGTGATATTCTGTAGTATCAGAGGACTAAGACTATACATTCAAGTGGCCAAAGCAATTATCTTATATATATTTTAATTTTTAAAGCCAATATATTTAATAATTTGACCGCTTCTACAATAACATTACAAAAAGAACTGTGGTTTGGCTTCATTCAAGCATCTTGGAGATGTTTTTGTTTTGCTTTTGTTTGTTGTTGTCATTGTTGCTATTTCTTAATAAATGTATTCAAATCCTATTATGTACCATCTGAGCAAGAATGGAATGATGCAAAGCTAAAGATACCATGGTCTTGCATGTGGGGATTCAATATGATGAAATTTCCATTTGTCCCAGATACGTCTATAAATTCAGTATAATCTTAATCAGAACATAAGTGGGATGCCTTAATAAATGTAACAAGTTGATTCTAAAGCTCATCTCTAAAAGAACAGACAAAATACTTTTGATTTCCTATCGCAAATATCAGAACACAATGCAAAACTGCAGTAATACAAATGAAAACATTGTGGTACTGGCAAAGTCAGTGCACCAGCAACAGATTCAGGTGTTTGTGGTAATCTCAAATTTAATCAAGGTACCTACTAAATTAATTAGAAGATAATTACATGTAAAATATTGAGATAGTTAAACATAATGCCTATTTTAAGACATATACAAGAATAAATTACAGCCGGATCAACAATCTAAACAAAAGAAATTATAAAAGCAATAGAAGAATAAGTAGGGCGACATTTTTATAATACCAGAAGAAGGCGGGTTTTCTCTAAACAAACATAAAGTGAGCAATAGTTTCAAACTCTGAAAAATATATGTGATCTTACAATTTTATTCAACATATGCATAGTTTATATTTCTTCCTATCCAGTTCTGATATCTTTATACTTACTCTTTTTTCTTAATTTTATTTATTTTAGGGAAAGTCTCACTATGTTACCCAGGCTGGCCTCGAACTCCTGGGCTTGAACAATTCATCTGTCTTGGCCTCCCAAGTAGCTGGAACTGCATGTGCATGCCACCACAACTTGCTTCTAAACTTATTCTTAACACATATTTTGCTATTGTTATTTATCGAACACCTTTTTCTTTTTCTTTCTTTCTTCTTTTATTTCTTTCCTTCTTTCTTACTGTTTTACTCTTTATTTCTTTCAGAGGAAAAATTAGCCGTAAGGAAATGAAGTTGCTTGGCTAACAAGTTTGGAACTATGAACATTATTTCAGGAGTTCAGAGTCATTAACTCCTTTCAAATACTTGAACTTCCTCAAACTTAATTCAAAACTCAGAGATACTAGCTGGAGCATCTAGTTGTCTGGGGCTTGCTTTATATACTCTTATTTTTTCCCCAAAATGAATGCCTCAGTCCAGAAAACTAACGAAAGCAACAACAAATTACAAGGAGTAGGGACTAAATCCTTTTCATTTCTAGAGAGAGAACAGGTGAGAGGTAAAGAGCTTCAGCTGCAAGAAAGCTCACTTTAAAGCTAATATGAATAGGCACATTAATGACCATACTAATCTGTGGAAGAAGACCACTTAAAACACCCCTGTCGGAACCGGGTAAGGAATCTCTTGAAGAAGCCACTGCTTGCAATTTAATGTTCCAGTAATCGCTCCATAAAAAGACCCTTGAGCCACTATGTGAAGGAAATGGTCTAGACAGCCACGTTCCGAGAATGTGCCATTGTGTGTTTGTGTAGCAGATTGAGTTTACCCTCTGCTCCTAATTCACAAAGAGGAGCGAGTGTGCCAGTGGGCCACCAGCCAGGATGTGGGTGGTTAAATAAGTGCTCTTGGAGGGAGTGGTGTTCTGGCAACGGCACCAGCACGCCAGCTGATCAACAAATGCAGAAGTTTTGAATGAAGTTAGACAGAAGATAAATTGGACATGCATTTTCCAATATGTGAAGGGTGGGCATCTACAGAATTTCCAACTATTCCCGGACTGTCAAATTTCCAGGCAATTCTAAGTAACTATCAATGTTTTTCTGTAAGATTCATGTGAGGAAGACTTGTCTATACCAATTATATATAGGAATTTTGTGACTATACACATACTACTATATTTTCATAACTAACTACGTGATTTGATTGCCGTTGCATGACTGTCACTACATTCCACTTAGAAGGGAAGAAAATAGGGAACAGAAAAATATCTAGATTTTTCTAGTGGATTTGCAGTACATTAGAGAAAAGGAGGCTCCTGCCAAAACATTTTTTCTTAATTTATTGCAAAAGAACTTTAAATCCCACCTCTTTCATGAAGAATTTTATTGCTTCATGAAAGAACTGGTAATTTCTCCCACACCCCAAGTTGTTCAGTTTTATTTCCCGTGATTATCTGTTTACTTAAAGGAATGTATTATTTGCTTTGAGTAATATAAATGCTTTTCTGTTAAAAGTGTTTAATCTCATAATATCCCTGATCATGTTACAATCATATTGCAATTTCATGTTGCATATCTAAATTGCATATTTCATTATTTTCTTTAAAGAAGAAAATGGTTAAAATGTTTACATGAAAATTTCCCCACAACTTACCTTTTTCCACCTTTCTCAGCAATAATTCTGCCATCACAGGCTTTACTAATGCAAAGTTATTTTCCCCATCAGGACAAACAAAGGATTAAATGAAAGATGGTGACTTGGCAGCTTATCTCTTGCCGGGACTAAAAGAGGAGAGAACCAAGCAGAGCTCATCTTTTTTGACTATCCTTTTGTCTTCCAGCCATTGCCCCTCATTTCCTTCTATTTCACATATTTCTCTCTTACCACTCTGTGGTAGACATTACTGCTATTCATTACTATTAGCTTCTCCTTTATATCCACGAACACAAAGGATAATACTTCTCACACTTCCCACCTTCTCAAAATCAGGCACAACCATGTGACTAGTTTCAGCCAATGCTATATGAACAGAAATAACAAGAGAGGGAAAGGGAGAAATAGTCACTACGGCTAAAATGATTCCAAACACAGACCTTGCACAACTCTAGCTCTAACCCCCATGATGACCTTAATGTATTTTCCTTACACCTACAGCTACCTAAGGATGAAATTGTACACTATATCAGTCAAGGTTAAACCAGAGAGGTAAAACATCTGGGGATCAGATAGATAGACTATATGTAGGTAGATAGATAGATAGATAGATTGATAGATTGATAGATGCTAGATGTAGATGCATAGGTAGATAGATATAGAGAGATATTGTTTTGTTACAGGGAATCAGACTAATGCAACTCTGGGAGCCAAGTAAGCAATCTTTGAAAAGCTGTTGTCTCTGCATCTGATGCTGAATCTTGAAGTCCACAAGATGAATAGTCAGGAAGTGGAGATGGATATAAAGTGAGAAAGAACAAGAACAAATTGGAGCCCACAAACACTAGCTAGAACTTCACAAAGATGACTGAGACCCATGTCAGTTCTTACTGCCTCTGACCTTGATAATAAGGATATTGTGGTAGGCAGAATAAGGGCCCCCTGAAGGTATCCACATCCTAATCCCTAAAACCAGTGAATATATTCTTTATGTCACAGAGGAGAGTTAGGGTTTCAGATGAAATTGAGGTTGCTCATCAGCTGACCTTAAGATAGGGAGCTTATCCTGGGATATCTGGGTAGCCCCAGTATAATTATAAGCCTCCATAAAAGAGGAAAAGGAAGGCAGAAAAAGAGTAGTGTTCGAGCAATGAAATGCGAGAAAGACTTGACCAGCTGTTGCAGGTTTTGAAGATAGAGGAAGACAACCATGAGCTGAAGAATGTGGGCAGCTTCTACAAGCTGGAAAAGGCAAAAATAAAAAAATGGATTCATCTCTAGAAAGCCTCTAAAAATGAACATAGTCCTGCAGACATCTTGATGTTATCCCAGTGAGTTGTCTGTCAAATGTCTAACCTGCAGGACTGTGAGCTAATAAGTTGTTTTAAGCCACCATGATTGTGGCAATGTGTTACAGCACCAATAGAAAACTAATACAAGTGTCCTACAGAAACTAGAGCCCGTTCATATGAAGCTAAACATACACATCAGACCAGTCAGTTGGAGAAGGGCCAGGCATGGTGGCTCACTCCTGAAATCCCAGCACTGTGGGAGGCCAAAGCAGGAAGATGCTTCAGCCCAGGAGTTTGAGACTGTAGTGATCTATGATTGCACAGCTGAACTCCAAACTGGGTGACAGAGCAAGACAGTAACTCACAAAAAGAGAGAGAGACTGAGAGAGAAAAAGGAGCCTGAAAGGGAAAGGCCAAAGGAGGATCAAGGAGAAGACAGAGTCCTTGCAGGCCCAACAGCTGCTTCATGCCAAGGAAAGGAGACAGCAAATGAGCAATCCTACATGTGAACCACTAAGCAGCTGCTGCTCCCATTCCACCTTCCACAACTCCCAGGAATCTGCCCTATGGCCCACACTATAGAAGAAAGGGGACTCTGGGAGATTTAGCTCAGTCTAGCCAAATTGGTATATTACAAAGCCGTAGTATAGGCTTCCATGCCATCAACTTCACCTCTGATTTTCTTTCCTTTCTTCTTGAGGAAATTAATATCAAATTGATTGACTTTGAAATTTAATTTAATATTAAAATGTTTACATGTATTCAGGGTGTTGTCTTTAGAACAAATTACAAAATAAGCCAAAAAATGTTTCTCATGATTCTAAAGCACTATGCATAACTATTAACATCTGATAATACTATGCAAATTTACTTGTTCAATTTCTCTAGAAAGGTAAGCTATGCCTAAACAAACAACAGGTTCCTAATTGAGATTCATTCATTTTCATAATGAACATTTTATGAAACTACACAGTTTTCTGCAAATTATCACTATTAAACAAAACTTACCCAAAGGTGCAATACCCCTGTATTATAACGTGGAAAAAAGAATAAAGTTCTAACAGGCAGAAAGTATATTTAGATTCTAGCATCACCTCCGCTCTATCTAACCTAGATGGGATTAAAAAAATAAGTCATCTTTCTTGTAAATCTGTTTTAGTTCTTTGTCGATTCTGGATATTAACCCCTTGTCAGATTGGTAGATTGCAAAAATTATTTCCCATTCTTTTGGTTGTCGGTTCACTCTAATGATTGTTCCTTTTGCTGTACAGAAGCTCTGGAGTTTAATTAGATCCCGTTTGTCTATTTTGGCTTTTGTTGCTGATGCTTTTGGTGTTTTAGTCATAAGTCCTTGCCTATGCCTATGTCCTGAATAGTTTTGCCTAGGTTTTCTTCTAGGGTTTTTATGGTGTTAGGTCTTATGCTTAAGTCTTTAATTTATTGCATTGCTCTGATGGGGAATGGGTCTGAGTCAGCTAGTCTGGACATTTGAGAAAATACACATGGCACAAAGCAGTAGCTCCTCAATAATGAGAAGGAGAAATGGCTAATGCTTCCCTGTGCTCAGCTGAAGTTATGGATAATTATTTACCTGTACCATTTCATCTTCTCTTTTATAGAGCACAATCATGACGAGCTAATCATTTTAAGAATGCAAATCTGGCCTTTCAAGCTTGCTCAACAGTTTTTAGAGTTTAAATGTTGGCGTACTCAACAGTGTTTGGTGTAAAAATTTTCACCTCTTTAACCAGCTGTCTAGTCCCATCTTACTCCCTAAAAGTACTTTTGGTGGTTCCTGGTAGTGTAGGTATTCTGTAAATAAGCCCAATTTGAATCTGTCTCTTATCATCAATAACAGCATTAACTAGGTCTTTTCCTGTTACTTCAACATTTTGGCTAAGGCTTCGAAACTGAGATCAATGGATGAGAAGTATACATTCTAAAGAGAGATGCCTGATACTTCCCTATGAGATATTAACAAAAGACAACAAAACCAGTCAAGTGACTGCAAAAAAAGACAAGAAAAAAGGCAAGAGATTAATAGAAGGGATTATTTGAAATAAATTGATGTGAGGAAGACAAAGAGGGGAGGGCCATACTTGCTACCCTTCCTTCCTAACATATTTGAAATGCTTGTGAGAAGGGCATCATACTAATTGACCGGAGCTTTCCATCATATCAGGAAGAAAAAAGAGGGATCATTAAGGATATTCGCATGGTTTAGAGGGGCACAAGAGAGTAAATTCTTGAATACAAAGCAAACCCCACGATGCTGAAAGAATATTAACCATGATAACCTGCCACGGTGAGGGAACCTCAGAGGAATAGAAACCAAAAGAGGGAGTGCTTCCAAAAATCATCTGGAGAATATATTACTTGAATCAGAAGTCCCCAATGGGACACAAAGAACCTACTATGTACCCCACAAAAGATCCAGAATTTGGTTAGTGTCATGACAAAGGCTATTTGACAATTGAGAGAGAACTATAACACAACCATCCAAGAAAGCCTTTATCTCTTTTCCTTTTATCATTCTTTCACTCTTTGTCTCTTCCTTTCCCCTTTCCAAATTCTCCCTTAAACCAATATTCAAAGATCCAGAGCCATAGAAGGAGACTTGGGGATCAATAAACATGAAAGAACAGATCGTGCCTTCCTTCTTCCCACTGTGTCACTGAACAAAGGATTGAAGCTGAGCTGGGGGGAAAGGAGAAGGTTTAACTGTCTGAGAGACTGAAGTTTTGAAGTTTTAGGGCAGACCAGATTTTTAAAAATATATCTGCTTGTGAGAAAACTATGCAGTTAAAGAGTAGAAGAGAAAGATACAATTACTGAAGGCAATAATTAAGAAGTTAAAGATGTCTTCTGAATATATTCTACTAAATTCAACTGACTCAACAAATGAGTTAATTGCTGAAAAATGTTACAATTCTTTGACGATTTATCAATTAAATGCCCAGTTAAATAGTTTGAGTTTCTATCAGACCCTAACATCAGAAGACCTAACCGTTTTATAACTGGGGAGTGAAGGCTTTGATATACTTTTTAGAAGACAAACAGCAGCTCTGAGTATGACAAGAACAATTTAAAAGCAAGTAAAAGATATTTTCTTATCAGAACATGCACAGATATAAAACTCATATTAACCTAAGAGAAAGGTTAAAGATGGAGTTTTCACTATTTGTAATAACCCAAATGCCCACCAATGATAAATAGGTACATAAACTGCAGCATGTCCACACTGTGAGAGAATGAGCTGTTACAGAACTACACGTAGTGATAGGGATGAATCTCACATGTATAATGTGAAAGATGTGAAAGATATCAGACATGAGAATATATACCACATGATTCAGTTTATGCAAGGTACAAAAATAGACTAAACTAGAGTTGTAGAAGTCAGGAGTGGTTAGCCTTGGTGGGAAGCAATGTTTACAAGAGGTACACAAGGGCTTCTAGGATGCCAGTAACATTCTGTTTCTTGATCTGGTTTTATGAATGTGTTCAGTTTGTGAAAATATGAGTTATACATTTATCATTTCTGTACCATTATATACATACGTTATAATTCAATAAATTGTTTTAAAAATGCCCCCTCTCCCTACGAAAGTAAATCAACTATTAGAAGTTCAGATAGGGGTCAACTTTAAGGCTGGGAATAGTAACTTGAAGGGGGCAGGAGGGGGTTCTGTGGATATGTTCACTTTGTGAACATCTGAACTGCACACTTATGATATGTGTACTTTCCCTTGTGTGTGTGTACGTGCTTTTATGTTAAAATAATGGAATACTTGAATCTGAAATTTCAAACTTATGTCTGAAATAAGACCTCTAAATAAAATGTCACCTATTAGGTCTTTTTTCCCTTTATTTATTTAATACAATATTCCTCAGTTAGCTTTTCACTAAGCTAAAACACATCAGCAATAATCAAATATTTATTGATTGGAGATCTAGCTTATTCAATCCATGAAGTACTTCATTGAATCTCTTAATGTGCTTTTCCTTTGACCTGTTGGGATATTAAAATCACCAGGTTGGAGACAACGATATCACACCTTTCATACCTTTAAAACATCTGCAGTTCTTATTTCTGACGTATTTACACAGTGCATAGCCTCTCTGCAAGTCTTATAAATATATCAAATTGGAGATTCAAGAACAGCATCTGGGAAGGCTTCCACCTATGTAGGTAAGTTGGAACACAGCTCACTTCTTAGCTCTTAAAAACCAGGAAAACACCTGGAATGACAGATGGCACATCAATATGACAATCAGGGGCAGATTTAATTTTCTTGGATTAAAGATCCCAGGTTTTAATCTACTAAATACACAGAGACAAGGAGAGCAGTTAGAGCCATTTTACCAGATGACTAATAAGATTTGGTAAATAGAGTCATTTCTTTACCAGATAACTACATAGAAGATTTAAGCTGGCAACAAATTTATCTGTTAACCATTGTAATTATGTTATCTTTTTAATGAGCTAAGTAGAAAACATATGCCATTTAGAATAGGGATAGGCTTTAGCAAACATGGATAGAGAAGACAAGTATTGCATGTATCTAAATAATTTCCCATCTGCAAAACTAAATCTGTTGAATGTGTTGGATCTGAAATCAGAAACCACCACATACACATAAAAAATGTTGAGTCACAGGCCCTATTTTATTCACAATTACACTGAAACAATCACAGAAGGACAAAATGGTACACTGTAAAATAGAAATGATGTGCTTTTAATTATTGAGCAGTAAAAGCAAAGAAGTTATGGAATAAATAAGAAAAGAGTATGAAAATTATTTTGGTTTCTGCCTTAAGCAAAGTGTACTTGGCAGGTGGAGAATATGATTGGTTTCAACCACATAGAGCAAGCCTGCTGAAATAATATCAATAAGAAGGAGGTGAATAAACAGATGTAAGTGTTGTCGCACCATCTTGAACTTGTATTTTTCTTTTAAATAGTAGTACACTAGGTTGTATTCTATGGTAAAGAACAGTTCTCAAAAGATTGCTTTTAAGTTTTTATGGTAAGGAAATTAACTAGTCCCCAAAATATATTATTAGAGGAAGTATTTTATTGTGATGGGAAAAAATTATAGGAGAAAAATCCCCTTTCTTAAATTTTTAGAGCTACGGAATCCAGAGGAAGCAATAGTTCAAACAGTTACCATGTCTATTATCAGGGAAGTCAGTGAGACGTGAAACAAGGGCAAACCCCATTTGCCTGGGCAAAGAGCCCAGGAGGAAGTAATTGTTAGTTGAGGCGCAGCTGCAGATAGAAGGTGATCAAATCCAAAGATCAAATGCTTATTTCATTCTGTTAAAAATCATTAAATCACGAATCAACTTACCCCAGGCTCCTGTACACTCAGGAAATGACTATGTATACCATCTGCACGTAACTGTCCTTTAATACATTAAAATTCTGGTAGTAACTTTTATTATGAAGTCCCTAGATGTGAACAATTTATCAAAATGCAAGTAGTCACCATTCACATTTTATTTAGCCTCCAGAATGAGATTCCGTATTTGAACTCAGTACAGGAGATTTCAAAACAAAATCTAAATTTGGGAGAACGGAGACTCTCAAGTAAAAAGTTTGCTACCAACTTTTTGAATAAAATATTCTTCATTTGAGAGTTATTTTTTCCCATTGTATTGACTACAGAGAAAATTTCTAAGCAGTTATTATAAATTTTCCTGGTAGAAATAGGATTATAAACTGACAAAGAACTGTTTTTAAATCTTGAGAATATTTTCTTCACCAGGAAAAGTATTTATAAAATGTCTGCAAAGCAAAGAGATATCTGATACCTTGAGCTCCAAAAAATGATACCTGAAAAAAATTCCTTATTATTTTCATATCTAAGAAGCTAGAACTAGGTGGAAAGTCTGGCGTTGCTTCTACCCCAAGACAGGTTAAGAAGTTTAAAGCACAAAGGTTTAAAGCATTTGTGTGTGTGTTTATGTGTGTGTATGTGCATGTGTGTATGTGCAGTAAACTGGCTCTACTTTGTCCCATGCCATCTGTTAGTTACTTCCAAATTGCAGATGATTCACAAAGTTATAACTGCAGTCTCTGAGCCCTCCAAATAGCTAGACTCCGTATCTCCTGTGCCTCAAAGGTGGCTCCAACTCATCTTGTTCCAGACTGAACTCAAGGTTTCCTACACCTTTCATTGACGTCTTCCTTCTTCTCAACACAGGGCCTCTGGTCATGCTACCCTTTGATTGTCCTTTCTTTGCTTAGTTAATACCTACTTGTTCTTCAGACCTCAGCTCAAGTGTAATTTCTTCAGGAAAGTCTTCCTTAACTCTATAACTAGGTTAGATTTTTCTGTTATACATTGTATTTCATTGTGAAACTTTTCTCCATAGCACTTGTCAAACTACAGTTTTACATCCACTTGTACCATTATTAGATTTGCGTTTTACTCTCCTATGAAATTGGCATAGTATATTGCACACTCGTGCACTATAAATGTTTGTTGAATGAGAGAATTAGTCAATGACTAAATTGCACTGTCCTTTAGTCTGTGGCAAATACCAAGGTGAAGCTGATTTCTGCACCTAGTCTCTTGTGGTGGCCATGAAAATGTGCCTTTCAATGTTGGGTAATGGCTAGCCTTTCTTCTAGTTTGTATTATGACAGTATTTATCCTTTGTATCTAGCCAATATTTTACACATTGCTACTGTGTGATATTGAGTTACATGTCATCTGCTTTGCACTTCAGGCACAAGATACCTAGTACTGTGCAATTTAATGAGATATTGAGGACGAAAAACTTAGCATGATGTGTAGGATATAGGAAGAACTGTCACCAAGATCATCATCATTTTCACTCTTCTCCTCTTCAGTGGGCTCTGTCCTCCTTCAAAGGGTGAAATTAGCTATGCAAAAAGGGCTTTCTTACCTATTTAGTTCTCTGACCTCCAGAAAAGATTCTGCAATTGTTTCTGGGGGTTGAAGGGACACAATTTGATTAAATGCCAGCCAGTATTAAGGAATATGCTCCTTTTTTTGCAAACAGCCTTTTCATTTCATTCTATTCATTGATCAAATACAAGTCCAGACAAACAGAGGTTTTGTTGTTGTTGTTCCATTTTTTGCCAACCTGAACTGATGAAAATGTATGGCCGTATTAAGCAGATAATAGTGCTTTAGGCATGTGAGACAAAGTCTCGCTAGGATCCATTTGGTGTAGTACAGGTTTTCTGTGACTTGACCCTGATTCCCAAGAAATCACACATTGCTTTGCAATGCTTGGTCACTATGGAATAGTTCCAGTATTTTCAAGTTTATCTCTCTGGCTGTGCAGAAACATTGTTCAATACCCTTCATTACCAAAATTTGCTTTTAATTTTAGTAGTGTTAAAAGGGATATTGGAGCTTGGATAAAAATGTCAAAATAATAGTTATTCCAAGTGAAAGTATTTCAGTGAAAATATTTTAGTCCTTTAATGTTTTCCTGATTTTATGCCTTTGTGGCTCCCCTATCTGCAGGAACACATACTCTTCCCAAGGCCCAGAAAACTCAACACAGGGCACTGAGCTACTGATCGGAAAGGAAAGATTTTCTTTTTCCATCTGTCTGTAGAATATGAAGGCATTAAGTATATCTTGTCATCTTAAAGTCCCAGGGGAAAGAAAACAGCTATAGCAATTTTTTTTTCCTAATTGAGGAAGATGGTTGCTGTGAGCATCTAGGAAGGAAATAACTAGATTTGAAAAGAAGAAACAGAAAAAGATTTAAGAGATTATTCCTTTCCTTTAGAAATATTATATATATGATACTACCTGAATCTTTAAAAATGTTAAAATTATTATCTGTGGGTGGTAGAAAAATAGGAACTTATTTTTCTTCCTTCCAATTTTCTGTGTTTAATGTAGTAGTTAGGAGGTAGCAAAGTAGAAGGTAAGTGGGAAGAATTGGTAGTGGGTCTAGAAATTAGAGGTCAATAGGATCAGGCTATCTGATTAATTGCCTACTCTTTCCAGGGATATAAAAGTTTGAAGTATTGCTTCTCTGAAAAAGTGGTCCAAAGCTTTGTTATGTATAATCTCCAGATTTATCCAGTGCCTGATAATATATAGGTATTTTTTCTTCAAATACTTTAGAACCATACTCTGTATTTTCACTGAAAAATGAAACTGAAATTCCGAAGAGTAGCAGCCCATTCACATGCATAAGTTTTAATTCAGGATATGTTGCTCAGGTGGGAAAAATATGTTAACTTCTAAACTTTTTATTTAATCACATCTATTTTGGTATCACATAGACAGAAAGAAATCTAGTGCTACAAATTCCCCAAGTTTTTAATGTATGTTATAATATTCATTGATAAATTAGAACTAAGAAGCATACATCAGCAAAGGATTAATTATCAATTTTTTATTTAGAATAAAGTATTGCCAACCAACCACTTGGAAAATGCGAAAAAATTCTCACTTAACTCTTGATTGAATGGAGAAATTGAAATATGATCAAAGACTATCTAGAAAACAATGATGATAAAGATAAGACCTATAAATACTAATAAGGCTATGCTCAGTGAGAAAAATCACAGATAAATACATCAAAAAAGAGAGAATGAAATAAATGATTTGGGGTTTTTTAGTATTAAAAGCTCAGGGAAAAACCCCACAAGCTAAACTTAAGAAAGCAAAAGTTAAAAAGTTATAAATAAATAAAAATAAGTTACAAGGAAGAAAACAAAGAGGAATAAAATTGAAATAGAGTTAAAACAAAGATCAATGACCAACCAGGAATGATGATGAGATAAGCCACTGTCTGCACTAATAGTTTAAAACAGGAGACAGCATTAATAGACACAAATGAAGAGAGGGGAAATACCCTAACATATAATACAAACAAAGAGATTTTTTAAAATTTCCAAGCAAATAATAATAATATCTGGCTAAAATAAATCATCTTCTAGGCAAATACAACATGCAACATTAACCCCAAGAAAGACAGATAAATCAACAGGCCCATAACAATAAATATAATTTGGAAAATTATAATAAGAAATGCAAGAATCTCCAAATACCGGCAAATAGAATTCAACAATAAATTTAAATAATAAAGATTCTCAATCAAGTAGAGTTCATCTCAGGAATATAGGATTATTTCTACTTAAAGAACTTAATTAATATAGTTCATTACATTAATAGGTCAAAAGAGGAAAAAACATGATCATCTCAATAAGTATTCAAAAACCAATTGACACAGTAAAACCACTATTTCTGATTTAAATGTATGTGTGTAACAAAATACAAATTCAATGTTCTTCAAATTAAAGTATTACTATTTAAATATTTTTATATTAACAAGATGATACTCAAGATCATCTAAAAAATAAACATTTGAGACTATTCAGAAAAATTCTATAAAATAAACAAAATGATATGGCTTCAACCTAACAGAGAATATGACATTATGCAATGAAAATAATTAAAATAATTATGTACCATGGAAGAAACAGGCTGAACAATAAGAACAAATGGAGAGTCAAGACATGGGCAAACACACCTGGGAATTTAATACATGATTAAAGTTCAAATGTGGTGTGAAAAGACGGTAGTATAATCATTGATTAACTAAATGGAAAAAAAATACTTTGTCATTTACTGATTTTATTTCAAAATAAATTCCACAAAACCCAGAAGATGTCAGAGAAAAATTCATAAACCATAAATAAAAATGTCAATGAGGATTTGGAGATGATCTTGTAAACAAATATGGTGTCCTAAATCATTGATTTTAAAAATTGTATTCAGTGCATTTTATGGATTTGTTTGTTTACTTTTATTTCAGGTTCAGGGGTACATATGAAAGTTTGTTACATAGGTAAATTCATGTCATGGGGGTTTGTTGTACAGATTATTTCATCACCCAGGAATTAAACCCAGTACCCAATAGTCACCTTTTCTGCTCCTCTCCTTTCTCCCACCCTCCATTCTCAGGTAGACCCCAGTGTCTGATGTTTCCTTCTTTGGGCTTATTACATTCTTACCATTTAGTTCTCACTTATAGGTGAGAACACATGGTATTTGGTTTTCTGTTCTTGTGTTAGATTGCTGAAGATAATGGCCTCCAGATCCATCCATGTTTCTGCCAAATATGTGATTTTGTTTTTTCTAATAGATGAATAGTATTCTATGGTGTATATGTACCACACTTTCTTTATCTAATCTGTCTGAATTTATTTTAGGTACAAATTGAAATACCTAGTTCTTCCTGAAGATTTTAAGATCATTTAAATATAGCCCTATTAGTCAATTATCTAATCAAGCACACTTAAGGGGGTTTTTGCTTACAAACAAACTTTTTAACATGTTAAGCTACATTTATAAATTTGATATATTCAGCTAAATTTTTAGAATCTCAAAAATCATATTTACATATGAAACCTTCATGAGTACTTAAATAAGTATTGTAATTGTAGTAAGTTAAACTTTTAAGTATGGAAAGTCATATGCTACTGACAGTGTTCCAGATTATCTTACATTTCCACTTAGAATAACAATTCCTGATCAATGGATGATTCAGCTAAGCATTTTATGGGAACCGCAAGCTAGTTTATAACTCTACTAAGTCAGATTCATGCAGGTAAGTCCTTAAAACAAAAGCATTGCTAATATACGTTATATTTACTTCATCATCTCTGTATTTAATTTTATACTTATTTGGATTTAAAATAGACTTTCCTACTAGGAAAGCAATGGGGCCAGGTGCAGTGGCTCACACCTGTAATTCCAGCACTTTGGGAGATGGAGGCGGGTGAATCATGAGGTCAGCAGTTTCAGATCAGCCTGGCCAACATGGTGAAATCCCATCTCTACTAAAAATACAAAAATTCGCTGGGTGTGGTGGAGGGTGCCTGTAATCCCAGCTACTTGGGAGGCTGAGGCAGGAGAATTACTTGAACCCAGGAGGCAGAGGTTGCAGTGAGATGAGATTGTGCCAGTACCTTCCAGCCTGGGTGACAGAGCAAGACTCCATCTAGGAAAAAAAAAAGAAAAAGCAATGGGTCAATCTGAATTATTTAGGGATGGTCTTAACCAAAGAATCTTTAGGATACATCATTCCCATTAACTAACAATAAATATTTGCCAGAAATTTGAGTGATCTGGAGTTGCAAAGACCCAGTCCAATTTTTTCTTAGGATAATAAGGAAGCTCAATTAGAAAATCTTTAGGTTAATAGGAAATCCTGATCCATGCCCTCATCCCTGAGATTCAAGTCATTCCATACTGAATTTTCAAATTATAATTAGGATGTATTACTTCAAAAAGCCAGTATCTGACACTCTTTACCCCTTCAACTGGAATTTGCTTCTCTTTAGGTCTCTTACAATATTTAAGTGACATACTCTTAGGTTATGCATGTCTCTGTTGGCTTTGAGTGGTCACCATTTTGAAGGGTCCTTTTCCCTAATGCATGTACTTTCTCCCTCTCTGAAGCGCTATTTTATCTTCCTTATCCTCCATTCTCAAACCTTCAACTTTGTTCCACCAACTTCACTCTGAGTTGAAGACCTTTCCTATAGTGAAACTAGACTTCACTGAGAAAAACAAAGTGATCAGAAGGGAACTTCCAGACACTCCAAACCACACTCCCCACCTTCGAGCATCTGCCTCCATGTTACTCAGGTGAATTATACCATGTTACTTAACATGAACCCGTCTCCTCCTGCCTATTCAAGCATCAATCCAGTAATTCTTTCCTTCTTCCTTTCTCACATCATCATTTTTTCCCTCTCTACCAGATATTCCCCAACAGCATTTTAAAACACTGTGATTTTTTTTCTCCATCTTCAAAAAGAACCCTCTCAATCCCACTTCCTCTGCCAGGCCAGCTATTTCTCTATTTCTATGCTCTTCTGCAGCAAAGCCTCTTAAAATAATTGTTTATGCTTGTCATTTCCATTTCTTTTCTTGCTTTCTCTTAAACCTACTTCGATCAGGCTTTTGCTTTCACCATTCAATTTAAACTCCCCTTCTCAAGGTCACCAATGACCTTCACATTGCCAAATCTCACAGGCAGGTATCAGTCCTCATTGTGATCTATTATCAGCATTTCACAGGGCTAATCACTCTCCTCTCTGGTACACTACACGTTGTTTACAGGGCAACACTCATTCTTCGTTTTTATCCCAACTCACATGCTGTTTTTCTCAGTCTCCTTTGCTATTTCCTGAACTTCTCCTTAGCCTCCTAATGTTGGAATACTCAGGTTCCAAGTAGCATATTATCAACATTTACTTTCTTAGTGATCACCCAGTCTGTGGGCTTTAAAGTATAATTTTCCACAGCTAGACTATTCCAAAAGTTATTTTTTCAGCCCAAACTATTCTTTTAATCCTTAAACTCATAAATCCAACTGCATAGGTGGTACCTTTCCTAGTTATAGGGTTAATAGATAGCTGAAACTCAGCATATCCAAAATGAAACTCTCAAATCACTCCCAACACCTACCCCACCCCATATCCTTTCACCATCTCAGTTGATTACAACTCCACACTGGTATCTGTTCAGGACAAAAATCATGGAGTCATCCTTGATGTCTCTTTTCTCCTCACACCCCACATTTAACTGATCAAGAAATCACACTAACTATATGATCAAAATATGTCTGGAATCTTCCTATTTCTCGCCTTGCTCTCATCCTGTTCTAAGTCACTGGAGAGATGATTGCAGTGGTTGCTTACCTGTCTCTGGTTTCTATCTTTGTTCTCCTACATTTTACCCCTATTCTCTTCTATTCCTGATGGAGATGTCTAAAATGTAGACTCTTCATTTCACTCAGAATGAAGTCATTACACAGGAGTCCTGAGTAATATGTGATCTCTCCCATCCCCATACCTATTTGACTTCATTTCCTAAAACTCTCTCTCTAGCTAATGTGGCTCTGGTAACACTCCCTGCTTGGTATTCCTGTGACCTGCCAGGCAGCCTTGAGTCCTTTGCCCAGGCCCTCCTTTTAAGTTAAATGCAACTTCCTTAGATGTCCACTTGGTAAATTTCCTCACATTCTTCAGGTTTCTGCTCAAGTCTCACTTTCTCAATGACTATCCTGACCTCACTATTTAATGCTATGATCTGCCTTTGCTATGATACCCACTCTGCACCCCTAATTCCCACTAGATAGCTCTACCTTCCCTATCCTTCATAACAGTTGCTTTCCATTATACCATGTAACTTTTTTTACATGTACTTATCATGCATATTGTTACTGCCTCTTTTTCATTTGAATCAAGCGCCATGAGCACAGGGATATTTGTCCTTTTTGTTCACTGAGGTAACCTAAGCACCTAGGATAGTAATTGACATATAGTTGGCACTTTAAAAATTTGTTGATTAATGAATTCATTTTAAAAATAGAATATTTGTTATATTTAATGTTTATAAAATTTTTGTGGTGAAAATTAGAATACATTAAAAGGACCAATGACAAACTGCCAGGGTAGATAAAAGACCAATTTCCTTTTAATACATAAAGAATTCCTACAAATTAATAAGAAAAAGGCAAAACAAGATGGCAGAGTCGGAGGTCACAGCCTTCATTCCTCCCGCAGAAAGCAATAATCTGGCAGCTATCCAGGAAGGCAAATAACTCTGGAAGGGCTCAGGAGTCCAAAATATTTACTAATACAGTGGAATAAAAAAACTCAAGAATCATCACTCAAAAAGCAAAGAAAGAACAGTTTCATTTTGCCTGAGACACCCTATCCCCAATGCTGGCACTGCTCAGCATGGAGAGTGATCTCTTTGGCTAGCAAGTCCCTCTCACAGAGAAAGGAAGGGGAGGATGAATAACTAGCTTCCCCAGCCTTTCAGGGAAGTGCCCAAAGGACCAGCTTCAGTTTCACACCACCCATGCAAACCTGGGACATGTGGAAAAGTCTAGGAACAAAGAAGATCAATGTGTGCTGGTTGGTATCAGTTATGTGGTGAGAGTCACCGCAGTTGCTATCATCCTACTCTATACAGGACTCTAGACTTCCCTGCTGCATATCGCAACGACACTTACAGTTATCATGTACCCCTCTGTAGCTTTCACCACTAAGAACCCTGCGATGTTTGCTGTTGCAGATCCCATCGGTTTGCCCCAGAGAGGACCCCAGCAGCTTTTGGTAAAAAGGTAAACAATAGCTAGCACAGCCACAGGAGACTTCCTGTAGCCTTCACCATTGAGGGGTTTTAGTCTTAGTTTTTACATTTAAATATTTAATCCATCTTGAGTCGATTTTTATATGTGGTGAAAGGAAGGGGTCCAAACTCATTCTTCTGCATCTGGCTAGCCAGTTATCACAGCACCATTTACTGAATAGGGCATCCTTTTCCCCTTGCTTGTTATTGGCAACTTTGTTGAAGGTCAGATGGCTACAGACGTGCAGCCTTATTTCTGGGTTCTCTAACCTGCTCCACGGGTTACTGCAGACTTGTAGTTCGTAATCAGGTAGCATGATGCCTATGGTTTTGTTCTCTTTGATTCACATTTCTTTGGTTTCTTGCGCTCTTTTTTAGTTTCAAATGAATTTTAGGATAGTTTCTTTTTGTTTTCTAATTCTGTTTGATAGGAATAGCATTTAATCTGTAAATTGCTTCAGGCAGTATGCCATTTTAACACTATTGATTCTTCCTATCTATGAGCATGGAATATTTTTCCATTTGTTTGTGTCATCTTTGATATGTTTCAGCAGTGTTTCGTAATTCCCATTGTTGATATCTTTCACTACATCACAGTTAGCTGTAGTCCTAGGTAATTCTTTTCGTGGGTAGAATTTTATTCTCGATGTGGCTCATAGCTTGGATGTTATTAGTGTATAAAAATGCTACTGATTTTTATACATTATGTACATTGATTTTATATCCTAAAACTTTGCTGAAGTTGTTGATCAGATCGAGGAACGTTTGGGCAGAGACTATGGGGTTTTCTAGGAATAAAATTATATTATCTGCAGACAGATAGCTTGACTTGCTCTCTTCCTATTTGGATGCATTTTATTTCTTTCCTTGTCTGATTATTCTGGCTAGGACTTCATAACCGTATTGAATAGGTGTGGTAAGATCTGGCATCCTTTTCATGTTCCAGTTCTCAAGGGAAATGGTTCTAGCTTTTGCCTATTTAGAATGACATTAGATGTGGGTTTGTCATGGATAGCTCTTATTATTTTGAGGTATGCTACCTTAATGCCTAGTTTGTTGAGAGTTTTTAACGTGAAGTGATGTTGAATTTTATTAAAAGGTATTCCTTGAGAAGAGCAATCCCACAGCACATAATGGTCAGATTCACAAGGTTGAAACAAAGGAAAAAATGCTAAGGGCAGCCAGAGAGAAAAGTTGCATTACCCACAAAGGGAAGCCCATCAGACTCACAGAGGATCTCTTGGCAGAAACCCTACAAGCCAGAAGAGACTGGGGGCCAATATTCAACATCCTAAAAGAAAAGAATTTTCAACCCAGAATTTCTTTTCCAGCAAAACTAAGCTTCATAAGCAAAAGAGAAATAAAATCCTTTATGGAAAATCAACTGTTTTCATCACTACCAGGCCTGCCCTATAAGAGCTCCTGAAGGAAGCACTAAACATGGAAAGGAAAACCAGTACCAGCTATTAGAAAAATATACCAAACTGCAAAGACCATCAACACTATAAAGAAACTGCATCAACTAGTGGGCAAAACAGCCAGCTGGTATCAAAATGGCAGGATCAAATTCACACATAATAATATTAACCTTAAACATAAATGCGCTAAATGCCCCAATCAAAAGACACAGACTGGCAAATTGGATAAAAAGTCAAAACCCATCGGTGTGCTATATTCAGGAAACTCATCTCACATGCAAGGATACACATAGGCTCAAAGTAAAGGGATGAGGAAGATTTACCAAGCAAATGGAGAGCAAAAAAAAGCAGGAGTTGCAATCCTAGTCTCTGATAAAATAGACTTTAAACCAACAAAGATCAAAAGAGACAAGGACATTACATAATGGTAAAAGGATCAATCCAACAAGAAGAGCTAATGATCCTAAATATATATGCACCCAATACAGGAGCACCCAGATATATAAAGCAAGTTCTTAATGACCTACAAAAAGACTTAGACTCCCACATAATAATAGTGGGAGACTTTAACACTCCACTGTCAATATTAGACAGATCAACAAGAGAGAAAATTAACAAGGATATCCTGGACTTGATCACAGATCTGGACCAAGCAGACCTAAAAGACATCTACAGAACTCTCCACTCAAAACCACAGAATATACATTCTTCTCAGCACCACATCACACCTACTCTAAAACTGACCACATAATTGGAAGTAAATCACGCCTCAGCAAATGCAAAAGAATGGAAATCATAACAGACAGTCTCTCAGACCACAGTGCAATCAAATAGAACTCAGAATTTAGAAACTAACTCAGAACTGCACAACTTCATGGAAACTGAACAACTGGCTATAAATGTTGACTGGATAAACAATGAAATGAAGGCAGAAATAAAGATGTTTTTCAAAACCAATGAGAATGAAGACACAACATACCAGAATCTCTGGGACACATTTAAAGCAGTGTCTAGAGGAAAATTTATAGCAATAAATGCCCACATGAGAAGCAAGGAAAGGTCTAAAATTGATACCCGATCATCAAAATTGAAAGAAGGAAGAAGTTGAAACCCTGAATAGACCAATAAAAAGGGCTGAAGTTGAGGCAGCAATTAATAGCCTACCAACCAAAAAAAGTCCAGGTCCAGATGAGTTCACAGCCGAATTCTACCAGACATACAAAGAGGAGCTGATACCACTCCTTCTGAAACCATTCCAAACAATCCAAAAAGAATCCTTCCCAAATTGTTTTATGAGACCAACATCATCCCGATACCAAAACCCAGAAGAGAGTCAGCTAAAAAGAAAACTTCAGGCCAATAACCATGATGAACATGGATGCAAAAATCTTCAATAAAATACTGGCAAACTGAATCCAGCAGCACATCTAAAGCTTATCCATCACAATCAAGTCAGCTTCATCCCAGGGATAAGAGGCTGGTTCAACATCCACAATGTACCAGAATCTCTGGGACATATTTAAAGCACGGTCTAGAGGAAAATTTATAGCAATAAATGCCCACATAAGAAGCAAGGAAAGGTCTAAAATTGACACCCTATCATCAAAATTGAAAGAGCTAGAGGAGTAAGATCAAAAAAACTCAAAAGCTAGCAGGAGACAAGAAATAACTAAGATCAGAGCAGGACTGAAGGAGATAGAGACACAAAAAACCCTTTCTTTACATCCTTTGTTAGTTATAGTCATAGGTATTTTACTCTCTTTGTAGCAAATGTGAATGTTTGCCCAACAAACATACAATAAAAAGCTCATTATCACTGGTCATTAGAGAAATGGAAATCAAAACCACATTGAGATACCATCTCACACCAGTTAGAATGGTGATCATTAAAAAATCTGGAGACAACAGATGCTGGAGAGGATGTAGAGAAAAGGAACACTTTTACACTGTTGGTGGGAGTGTAAATTAGTTCAACCATTGTGGAAGACAGTGTGGCGATTCCTCAAGGACCTAGAAATAGAAATTCCATTTGACCCAGCAATCCCATTACTGAGTATATATTCAAAGGATTATA
>CAUYLG010064813.1:0-32145 GCA_963573385.1 Cacajao melanocephalus
GGGGGGAGGCTCTAGCCAGCTAAGCCTTCGCCTCAGTCAGCAGCTACTCCTCCACACCTCCCAGGAGAACCGGAAGAATGAGGGCTCCAAGCTTCTTAGAAGTCTCACAGGCCTCTGAGATGGAAAGCAACAACCTGATTCCCAAAGTAGGGAAGTGTCCATGCTGCTGGGCCTCCCTCACACAAAGACCTTCTTCTGCCCCTCCTCTGCCAGCAACCGAACTAATGTTAAAATTCTTCCAGACTCTGCTTTTGACCCCAGGGCCTGGATGGGAGTATTCGCACACTTATCTCTATATCAACCCCTCTGAAACACACACACTTCACACACCCTCTCAAGCTTATTGATTGTGAAAATAAAAACTTCAAGACGTTTTAGGAATGACATGAAAGACAATAAATACAATCACAGAGTGCATACTGTGTGTCACATACCTGTCTAGAACCAGCAACCACCATATTATCTAAGTATTATGATTCCCATTTTACAGATAAAGCAATTCCCAAGCACTGTAACTCCACTAAGAACCAGAAACTAGAAGGTGGCAGAGAAAGGATTCACAGTCGTTGTCTGCCTAACTCCAAAGCCTCTAAACCCAGAGATTTTTAAAAGACTAATGAAAGCTGGGAGAATTTAACATTCAAACTCGTGACTCAATTGAATTGAAATATTTCACTGAAGTAACTACGTGGGGGCCATGAAAACTACTGTAGCATGACTGAGTTATAGGGGTTTCTCTCCTTCCCACACTCTTGTGGTTTTGGACACTAAAGTAAGAGAATGAATAGGAAAATACATAAGTAATGTCTATAATTTTGAATGTTAGTGTCTGACTTCAGAGATGGCCTTTCAGCACCTTTGAAAAAATAGCTAAAAGCAAAAGACAATAAGCAAAGGCAATATGCCAATAGAAATAGAAATAAATCACTCCAGGGAGTTGCTTAACTGATTTTTTTTTCTGCTTAAGTCAATGATGCAAATGGTGAGAAGCAAGAGTGTTTAGCATTCATTCCCCTAGCAGCCTGCACCAGAGATTGTCAACTTCCAACATGCTTCCCCATGCACACCATCCCATCAACTACATCAGCATAGGTACCAACTGCAGTCACTACCCCCATAGACAAGAAGCACACTTTTAATATTTATAATGCATGATAATAAAATTATGGCTAAAGCCTTTCTCCAAGAAGTCCTCTAAAGCCCTCTTCAACTTCAACTAAAGCCCTCTTCTGCCCCTCCTCTTCCAGCAACACCAACTGTTTCATTTGTCTCCATAAAGTGTTGAAAAACTTAATAGTAGCTAACAACAGTAACTATTAGGAGTGAAAAACGGAGGCTCTCCCAATAGCTAGAAGACTACCTGTGTGTTAGGTCCACAGCAGGCTAGACTAAGCCAATCCACTTTAATTAATCCACACACACCAGTCTTCTTAATTTGTGAAACACTTAATGCTATATCAAAATATCTTGCCAGAAAAGTAGACCAACTGCCATCAAGATACATGTTATATTCCAATGTTATTTTTTAATACACAAAATCTCCACAACTGAAAACATTTGCGTTTTATGTCTGAGTCTCAGGGTAGCTTGAGGATATTAAACACAACATTTCTTGGGGTTGACAAATATGACGCAAGTACACAAACATTCTAGCAGTGTTTTCTAGACATAAACACCTACATGAAAAGGTTTGAAAGAGAAGCAGGCCATATGCCCAAACTATGTATAAATGTATATAATGTATGTCATTATATTACATACACACACACACACACACACACACACACACACACACAGAGCATTCTAGGCCAAGCAATACATAATACAACTACTTAAGTTCCTAACAAGGAAGCAAGCAAATGTTCATACTTTCTCTTAAACTCAGAAGAAGAGTTTCTGTACAAGTTCATAATTGTTATTCATAAAGAACTTTTTATATTTGTGAGAGATACTTTCATATGCTCTAAGCAACAGACTTTGAAATGCCATTTTAGCATTAGGTAATGTAAGAGACCATGGTTCCTTTTCTATCGTGAATGAATCTGTCAATGCTCCTGTCTAAGGCTCTCTGAGTAAAGGAAGGTGCTGTCATTAGGTTACAGACTTGTTCACCTACTGGTTTCGGAAGACTAGGCTAAGTGCAGTTTAGAGCAGACTTTCACTCTTCATTTCCTATCCTTCTGTATTGTTTCAATGTCTTTAAAAGGGCAATAGATCTTCACAATGTACCTACTTTAAGGCAAAGGGGGCAAAGCAGGCCATGGTTTTCTTTTCTGGAATTTCATTTCTCGTTCCAGGAAAGAGATATAAAATGCTTCCGGGCTTTTGGTGTGTGGAGAGGCCAACAGTCATGTGCAGGCGCGCAGGGAGTGCGCTCCACGCCACATCTTCACTTCGCAAGCTTCCCCGAGGCCCTCCTCGGCTCCCACCAGCCCACTGTAAAGGAAACCGAGAAGTAGGTGAAAAGCCTGCTTCCCCGCCTGGGCAGTACTACCTTCTCACAGGAAATCCTCCCCAACCGCCGCAGAAGTCGCGGCTCTCAGTCCCGCAGGCCGAGACCCGAGGGTCCGGCGCCCATCGATTCCCACCCGGGAGTGCCGCCTGCTGGCAGTGCCGCGTGCACCCCGGGCGGGGAGGGGCGTGGGGGCTGGGCAGCCAGGCAGAGGGCAGGCAGGAAGAGCACTCGGGCCCGAACCTCCCGCGTGGGGGTTCGCGTCCCCGGGGCTCCAGTCTGCTTTCCCCGCCACCCCGCCCTGCCTTCCCAAGCTATAGGCTAGAAGGGATGGCGGAAGGGGAGCGATGTGCGGGGTGGGGCGTCCAGATGTCGGCGCCGAAGTCTGAGTTTTTGAAGGTCCCACCTCGATCCTGCCGGCGAAAGGTTCTCTTCTAACACGAGGCGTGGCCGCCGACCCCACCCACGATCCGAAGTCCCCAGTGCGCCCCGCCACCAACCCGGCCCTCCTCCTCTACCCGACAGGGGTCTTCCAAGCCCCGGGAGCGGGTCTAGAAGCAGCTCCAGAGGCGGGGCAGGTTTGCCTGGCCGCGGCAAGTGGAGCCCATTGATTGCAGTTGCGCCCCTGCGGGGCGGCCCAGCTCTTGAGAATCCTCTCAGGAACTCTCCCTCTACGCGAGTTTAAAGCTCCCCGCGAATCACTGAAGCTCTGGGCGTTCTCTGCCCCGCCTGGCCGCCGGCTGGGCCCTGGGACCAGGAGAGAGAGACACAAGGACGAGGGAAAGAAGGGAGGGAGAAAATGTGAGTCTTATTTGTCTCCCGATGACTGTATTAATAAATTAAATGGGAGCGCCAGTGTGTGAGGGTGAGAGAATATTGCGCGGAGATAAACCTCGCCGGCCCCTGCCCCTGAGAGGCTGCCATATACAATGCGGAGATGATGAATAGGAGCCGAGAGAGGAGATCGAAGCGGGTCTGAGCTGGCTCCACTCTCTCCTACAAAACTATAGGGCAATTAATTGTGGCTTGTCCCCTCATCCTTCATCTCCTGGTGGCACATATCGATGGAGATTACTGCTGATGGACCATTTTATCACCTTAAATAAACAGTCGCCACCTCTTCTAACCTCAATCTAATATATGGCTCTATGTTCCGTTTCAGGGCGCTAGATAACGAAAGATGTAAAATAACTAAATCATGTGTGTTACGGGAGGAGGCTCGGCCTACACACACACACACACACACACACACACACACACACGAGAGAGAGAGAGAGAGAGAGAGAGAGAGAGAGAGAGAGAGAGAGAGAAACAAAAGCCCACGCACTGAAGCCAAATCTCCCTCCCAGCCGGACCAGGTCTGAAATCTAAGGCGCTCGCTGGTCTTTCTCCGCGGAGGCGCAGGGCGGAAGGGGCTCAGCGGGCGTTCCTCCGAGGCGAGAAAAGCCTGCTGATGCACCACTGGGCTCGAGGTCACCCAAACAAGACCTGTATTTTCCACCTGGGTGGGAAGGGATTAGGGAAGGTCAGAAAACACTCGCCCTCCTTTATCTCTTTCCTTGACTCCTTAGCAGGCAACCGGACAAACGAGTGTTAGGCCCAGACTTCCTTTGCTCTCCCCAGCCCCTCTCCTTAAACCCAAAGCATGGTGTTACCGAAAAGGGAGCCCCTAGCCCCGCTCCCACACCGTTCTCCCAACGGCGCTGTTCCCATCACTGTTCCCTGCGCTGGAGGGCTCCAGTAAATCGCGAGGGGACAGACACCCCTTCCCCAACTGGGGAAGTTGCTAGATGGTCCAACTCTCCGCGGAGACACCTAAAATGGCTCAGTTCCCGCCTCCCTCCCAAGTCCTAAAGAGGCACATCTTCACAAAAAGGTATGAAAAACTAATTGGCTTTGCTAAGAGAACACCCGGGATGCTCCGCAGAAACGCCAGGTGCGCCCGGTGACTGTCTTTCTCTACTTTCCAAGAGTAAGTGACAAGGTCTCAGGCAACGCACCCGCTCCCAGAACCCGGGAAGAGGCCACTCCGATGGAGCCTGACTAAATCAAAGGCCTCAGACAGCCCAGCAGCAAATGAGGGCAGTAGTATTAGTGTGGGAAGGAAGGGCCCCATCCCCCATTTATATAGCAGGAGGCACCACTTGATTTTTAAGAAAAGAAAGCAGCAGCATCAGTAGCAAAGCATTCAGAGCTTCGGTGAAAAGTGTATTTCAGTCACAGGGTAAATTGATACGGAGTTAGTAATATACTGGAAAAGCTTACCCGGGCTAGCTGGCAGTTTCCGCTGTTTTAAAATCTTTTGGAACGAAGGAGAGCTACAAGCCACTTCACTGTGACGTTTCCCATAGAGGCCAATAAAGTTTCAAGGTGAATACTAGTGTTCCTAAGTTCTTTTCTTACAGAGCAATGATACATATTGCTGATCTTAGGCAAAAAGTTACTTTACTAAGGGGAAGGAACAAGGAGGCAATCCCCCCACCCCGTTTTTATTTTGCCTTGTAAGAAAAAGAGAAAACAACTCAATACCTATCTTTTAAAGTACAAACTGACAAAATGAAGCAATGCTAAGTGGTCACTTCACAGAATTCTTTTGGAGGGAGATGGCAAAAAAACTAAAAGAACAACTAGGGAAATCTATACATGATAAATTAATAGGAGCTTCCCTCTGGTTCCACCCTTCCTCTCAGTCCACCCCTACTCACTTACAACTCGGGAATAAGGAGAAGCTTCTGTTTTTCACAGTCTTTCAATAACCATTATGCCAACTTCCCCTGCCAAGGGAAATGAGTTTCCCAGCATTTGCATTTCTGACTTGTTTTAAGCTCCTACTTAGATTAGACTCAATCACAGTTCATCTTTGTAAAAGTACATCCCATGGCTTCAAATGAATGCCTAAGCTTGCTTTTCCAGAGAAGTTCCTGGAGGAATGAGAGATCTGGTCTCCCAGCATTACACAGGGCTATCTCAACTTTTAATTTTCTTTCTCAATTGCCCTTTAATTAGTGAGCATCGTGGGGTGTAACTCTAATAGGACAATCTAACTTTGTTTTCCTTCTATCTTTTCCCCTGCACTTCACACACTGAAACAATCCAGTTGGCTCAAAAGGAGATACCAGAAGATTAACACAATATAAATCATTTAAATAAAATTGTAATTTATTTTCTCCAACCAGAGAAAAAAGTTACCTAGGCAATAAACTAGTTCAATACCCATTAGGAATCTATCCTAATTCTTTCTGTGATTAGTCTTAAGTTTTCTCTGGTGAAAATGTATTAAATCTCCAGACTGCACTGTAAACAGTACAGGGAGCTCAGCACACAGCCAGAGTTTTGGGGTGTGCTCCTAACTTCTCTAGCATATATTTAATTCAGAAGAGAAACTGTAAGATAGATGAAGCATTCTCAGCCTGCAATGGCTATATTTCACTTAGCAGTAAGACGTATCTTTTCCAAGACAGTTTAAAAATCTTATTTCACAATTTAAAATAATTGCTTCAAAAACATACATTCGAGAAATTCAGTAGGCGAAAGGTATTTTTGAAAGTCTATTGGGAGAGCATATTTTGTAAAACTTTCTGAAACTCTGAAATACAAGTCTTCTCAACTGCACAGCAAAATTAGAGTTGAAACCACTATTTTAAACCAGTGCTTTGTCCTCAAACTTTATAAAGAAAAAAGGAAACATGATTGCTTTTTGTTGGTAATTATTATCTCCATCACAACTATGTCCAACATAATGAAAATATTCACAGACATCAATCACGAGGCTGATGCCCAGTGGTTTTTTTCATCAAAGCAACGACTTTGGAATCCTTTAAAAAGCTATAACTGAACTTATTTTGCTTTTACAACGAATTAAGAAGTTCACAGAGCGGTAGACATTTTGCAAGAAGCAACTTATTCAAAATTGAATAAAAATAAACGTTTTAAATTGACTTTTCTCATACAGAAACCAAATGAATGAATGAAATGAAGAAAATATTGGAATGAATGCTGATCTTTCAAATCCCGTATTGCTTTCAGTCTGACGCTCTTAACATACTTTAATGTTATCTCCAGAAGTCTCTGGGAGCATATTTAACACCCCCAACACAGTATAGGTGTAAACACAGTAAAACTTCTGAAATTACCAAAAAGAAGCAGATATAAAGCAGTACATATTGCTTGATCATCATTTAGAGTTTTGCTTCAAAACCACCAAATGGAACCGTACTTGTGATAAGCGTTTCAAATTGTGAATATAGGAACTGAAGCTACAGGAATCCTGTTTAGTTTGGCATTTGCTATTAACTTGGAGGAATAAGGGAGAACGCGTCTTTTACTAAATTATAATCACCCTAATTTCTAAAAATAAATAAATAAACCAACTTGTGTTATGAACGTTTGCGGGGTCAAAGGTGCGCGAATAAAGCGGGATCAGCGGACTCAGCCGGGAACAGAAATTTTCTTCTAAGTAAGTAGCAGGCATTTTTTTTTTCTTTTCCTTCTTTTTAAATGAATAGTAGATCTAAGAATACTACCTGCCTTCAAGGAGAAACGGACTCAGTATCACCCAAAATTCCTACTCGAGCGAAGCCTGGCCAGTGAACAGCTCACGCCCGGTTTCCCCCACAACCCCTAGGCCGGAAAATGACCTGACCTCCATAGGTGGGGTGGAGAGCAGCAGAAACAAGCCTTGGTCTGCGTGCTCCCTAGAAACGCTGAGGGTCCCTCCCTCATCCCGGCTAAGACCAGGAAGGGCTGGTCCCAGACACCCCCTGGCACGCCCTGCCAGTACCTGCCTGGCCCCCGGCACTGTCCGGCGGGAGGGCAGAGGTCTGTAAGGCCGGGTCCACGGGCGACTCCGGCCCCAAACACTTGGGACTGTGAAGCAGGTGAGGGGAGGGAGGGAGGGAGGGAGAGAGAGGGAACCCCAAAGTGCCACCGGCCGACTGAACCGTTCTCTTTTCCTTCTCCCACGCCAGAAAACTTTTGTCACAGAGATCGGGGAGAAGCGGGCGGGCGGGCGGGCGGCCGGGACCAGCTGCTCCCCCCGCCCATGTGTCACTCTTACCCGACCCGCCCGACTGGCTCCCGCACCCACCCGCGCCAGCGCCCCGGGAGAGAGCGCGCGGGCTGGGCTACGTACGGTTGTTGGGGTCGCTGGTATGCTGGTTGAGCGGGATGATCTCCATGCGCTGCTGGCCATACAGGTAATAGTCCAGCTCCTCTGCGCTGCAGCGGAAGCGCGGGGCGCCCCGGCCATCCCCGCTGCCGCTGCCGCCGCATTTGGCGGGCCCCGGGCCGGAGGCGGCGCCGAGGCACAGTTCCTTGGGGGGCAGCGGCTCGGCAGTGACGGCGGCGGCGGCTAGAGGCGCGAACACTGGCAGTTGCGACACTGGCAGGGCCGAGAGACCCGCCAGCGCGGCGGCAGCAGCGGCAGCAGCGCAGGAGGAGGCGGAGGAGGCGGAGGTGGAGGAGGAAGCCGGGGTGGACGAGGCAGAGGACAGAGAGGCGGGACGCGGGCGCAGGCTGTCCAGCGGAGGCTCGGCGCGCTCCGGGAGCGGTGGGGGCGGCGGCGGAGGCTGAAGAGGCTGCGGCGCGCTCAGGGGACCTGCGGCGCTGCTGCCCTTGAGCGGGCCGGCGCCGCCGTGCGGGAAGAGTTGCTGCCAGTGCTGCAGGTAGGCTGGGTCCACTTTGAGGAAGGCCGAGCCGCCGGGGTCTCCGGGCTTCAGCATTTCCGACGCCTCGAACTGGGGACAGAGGGCAGAGAAGAGGGGGCGCGTGAGCCGGACCCAGGGCCTGGGCGACCGGGGCGGGAAGAGGGCCGCTGGGACCTTGGAGAAAGCACCGGAGCCGGTGGCTCAGCCGGCGGCCTCCCGGTTCCGCGGCTCCCTTTTCACAACTCCGCTGGGGCGCAAAGTTTACTCCGACGCTGCGGCGCCGCACAGAGGGAGCTGTGCGCACCCTGCTCTGCCTCCCCGCCCGCAGCGTCCAGCTCCCATCCAGTACTGCTGGGGCCCGACAGGAGGGCGCTGCCCGCAGAACTCGGCTGCAGGACGCAGCCCCCGCCCTCAGCCAGCGCCCGGAGCCGACCCGAGCCGGGTGGCGCAGCGCCCAAGATGCGTTTGCCTCAGGCGCCAGGAGGCGGGACAGTCTCGCCCCCCGCCCCCCACCTAGGACCACCAACCTTCCTATCCATCGAGCCCTAGACTCTAAGTCCCAGACGAGCCTCACCTTACCTGAAAACTCAGCGCTGCGGGTGGGTGCGTGCGTGTGTCTCGGTGCACCCTGTGTGCGCTACATGCCCCTGGGCAACACGAGAGGAGAGTCCTAGAGATCGTGCCGCCAGGAACCCGCCCGACCTGCGAGCGAGGGAATTGGAAGCCCGCGGAGGGCGCGAGAGCGCAGGCGGACCTGGTCGCCGGACTGAGCCGCCGTGGGCTGCTGCGCTTGGCCGCTGCCGCGTCCTAGCTCCCTGGCTCCACGCTCTGGCAGCCTCCCGGCTGGACACGTGGGTTTTACGACAGCACAAAATACAAGAGTGTGTGTGTGTGTGTGTGTGTGTGTGTGTGTGTGTGTGTGTGTGTGAGAGAGAGAGAGAGAGAGAGAGAGAGAAATGGGGAACGGAGGGGGGAGGGGAGGCAGGCCAGAAGAAGGGGAGGGGAGAGGGAAGAAGGAAGTTCTAACGGCCCGACCCACACTGCCAGTGCGCCTTTCCCGCACAAACTCCTCCGCCCTCCCATCCCCTGTTTTTTTGGCAGAACGTCTCCCGCTAGCCTGTTGTCTCTTTCTGTCCATGGTATGCCTTTTTTGGGTGCCAGCTCAGTGCCCTGATCTTGAAATCAGTGGAAACGCCGCAACCGAATGCATCTCCGCACACGCTGTAGTGTCCACGCTTGAGCAAGTCCGCGCCGCCGGTCCGGGTTTGCCCGGCTCAGTTTTTCCTGGAGTGCTTCTGGGTGCTAGAGTCCACTCGCTCGCCACTCCAGCTCTATCATAAATCCTCTGGGGAGAAATGTTGGGAGCGGAGCGGGACGGGTTGCGCGCTGGAGTGAAACCCTCGGTCTGCAGCCCTGGAGGCAGGCTTGTCTGTGCAGGGAGTCGTGGGACCGAGGGTCTCTATGAGCAGCTGGTCCTGGCGGGATTGGCCGCAAGGCTGGGAGGCGGCTGCAATGGAGTCTGCACACCATCCAGCGCTCAGCCGACCCCCTTTTGGGTTGTCTTCTGGAGGGCTCTTTTCCACTCCTCGTTGGGGCCTTGAGGCAAGTATCCAGTGCTACATCTGGTGGCACAACTGATCCGGGACACGGGCGATATTGTTTGCAGTTAGCTTCCTGCGGCTGCCCCAGGTCACGCTTAGGTTTCTCTACCCAAAACATGGCGTTAGAAGTGCAGCCCCACCCCCACCATGCCCTCTCCCCAAACTTTGGGCCAGGGCAGCCCTTAGATGCAGTCTCGCACCCACGAATTAGCCACTTCCCTCCCCCCCGCCCCCCCCCCCCCCCCCGCTCTTCCTGGCATTTTCAGTAGAAGGTACAGACAAGGTGTATGAAATTGACCGATTCAGGAGATACCTTCCCATCGCCAGGATTCTGGCTGTACCTCAAAGAGAAGAAACGGCATTTATCTTTCTCCAGACAACCTAACTTATTTAGCACTTGCCGATCTGAACAATTAATAGCCCTTCTTTCCTGATTTCTGCTTGTTTCTTTTTCTCTTCGCACCACTCAAGTTGTCTGAGCCTGGGAAACGTGCTGTTTAGACTTATTCCGGGTCTCATGCAGGATGCTTCGATGTTGGTTGGAACAGAGTTGGACCGAAAATGTTTTGACTGGCGTCGTTATGACAAGGTCATCCGTCATCGTTGGATAGATTGATAGCACCCAAGTTTAAGGCAGACACCACGAGGGAAAACCCACGGCGCTGTGGACCCGGAGGCTAACCAGGCAGTCTCCACAGACTTCCAGCAACTCCATAGGGAGGAGAGGATGAAGTTCCAGGCCCATTTCAATTAATCTGCTGGTAGAACTGCCGAAGAGAGGCTTGTCGGGCCGCGGGAGAAGAAACAAATCCTCTTTCTCACACTCTCCTGGTTCACTGCTGAGAAACCAGGACACTCCTCTGTTCCCTGGGAGAGACAGTGAGCTCCAGGGATGGAAGTCCGGACTCTGCGGCAGCGGTCTTCCCATCTGCCTTCTTGTTTCTGCCCAAACCCAGCTACTTCCAAGCTCTTGGTCCCCAGGACTGGAAGTCCCAAAGAACCTCTACCTGCCCCGACCCCGCCTCACCCATACCTCTTCACCTCCTGCCACCATTAGAAAGTCTTGGGATTTTGAAATGCTAGTTGCAGCAGCTGCTTCGGTGGCCACAGGCCGCCCACACTCTGGGAAACGGAAGAGGGAGGGTTCCTCTTGTAATTAGATTAGCTGACCTGTTAACGAGAGCTTTGGACGTGCTGGACGCGGGTGGGTGCTTTACGTCCATTTAATCCATCTAGCAACCTTGCGGAGAAGGCATCAGTAACTCCCGTATTGGAGATGGAGACTGCTGAGGTTCGGACAGGTTAGATGGGTTGCCTAAGGTCACGCCAATAATGAGTAATGTAGGCGGATTCAAACTGTTCGGTGAGGTGCCAAGTGCATCTCCTGCCCACCCTAGTCAAACCTGTAGCCACTTGGTCCAGACTGACGCCAGAGGGGGTTGAGGGAGCATCACTGGAGAGAGATGGCTCCCCTTGCTGCAGGAGCCAGGGAAGAAGCTGAGAAGGTAGCGAAGTCCCCCTCGCCCACTACGTCTACGGATAGCGTACTTGGGTTTTCTGATTCAAGCTGCCGTCCCACTCACCCCGGGCACAGGTCGATCAGGAGGCGACCGGACCCTAAGGCCCAGAGGGTACAGGGACCTCGCCTGAAGCGGGCAGGAGAAAGTTTGAGGGAGCGCCCTGAAGGCCCAGGAGCGAACGAAAAGGTCTGGAAGGGAATGGACCAGGAGTCTGCCCTGCGCCTCTCCAACAGCCCAGAGGCGCCAGACGGGGCCCCTGCTCCCACCGCGGCTTCCAAGATGCCCGCGGAGCTAGGCTGAGGCGGAGTTCGCGTGGTCCTACCGCGGTGCTCGAGCGGGCGGGCTGCGGGTAGGCGGGACCCCCGGGGCTGCGTGCGCTCCGAGGGGCGCTCCCCCCCACACAGTTGACCCTGGGCCCGCTTGGTCACGGCCACCCTGGCGCATCTCAGTAGTTTTTAGAAAGTGAGCCTACCGAAGGCACGGACCAGCACCCCCTCAAATCCGTTCCCCCCACCCCCTTCAATACGTAGAAGACTGGGGAACAAATCACTTCGACTACTTAGAAAACGATCAAATCTTTATAAAAATCCATTGCTCCCAAATCGATGGGTGAATATTTGCTGGGAATTTGTTCCAGAGGAATAAATAAGGAGCCTGAGTGTATTAAATGCAAACGGGGGGATACAGTGGTGTTTTTCTTCATTGATTAATGACCTCTAAAATAAAACAAGTGGGAAGAGGAGCCAGGATCGATAAATTAACTACCCAAATTCATCATTTTCTCGAGCATTTTTGCCCCGAAAATTATCCTTGGGAAGCCCATTGTACCCTAAGCTGGGAGGGGAAAGATGGAGCTGGAGGCCAGGGTAGGGAGGGAGCAGCAGAAGGGGCAGGAGGAGAAGGGGGTTCTGTCCGGGAGATCCTCTATCTGATTTCGTTTGACATACAATTCAAAAGTTTGCTTTTTCATATTAATTATTTTTTCTTGATGGGGGGAGTGGAACAAATGGTCGGTTGCCTTTGACAGGACTCCAATAAAGGATTCGGCAGCTCTCCGCTTTGCCCTGGGTGCTCATGCTTCTAGGTTTAAGGTCACGGGTGGCTGAGTTAATAATTCATTAATATAGACATTTATTCAGAAGGGTTCGCTGAGATCCACTCTTCCCGCCTCCTCCCAGAGATTTATTTTCCTGGGAAATGGATGGGGGTGGGGAGTGGGCTGCAGGTGAAAGGAGCAGGGTGGCGGGAGGAGAAAAAGAAAAATGGAGAGAGAAAGGCTGAATACAGCCAGGAGGAATCTTCGCTAAGCCATATTAGCAGACAGGTCCTTGAGCCTGCCAGCAAAAACTTGGTTGAAAATGTGGTATCCAAACAGCACAGAGACTCTGGCCTGTGGTGGACCTTCCTCCTTCCATACCTGTTTGTTCACTTGTTTAGAAAGCTCCTTTCCTCCAGGATTTGGGACCAGGGAAGAGCCATCTCACTGAGGATCTTGGATTGCAGGCAAAAGGGGAAAGCTCTGGGGAAAAAAAACAGCACCCCACCCCCATCCCTATGAGGTTCCCAAGGGAGGAGCTTTGAAACTTGCCCAGACCTGGAATCTAAGGGAACCTCCTCTCCCAAGGGCATAGGCAACTTCTGGAGGACACTCTACCCCTCAGAAATGGGATCATGGAGAAGGGGGTTGGAGGCAGAGACTGAAAGTACATAGTAAATAATAAATGAGTAATGGCCAGATGGTAATAAGTGCTATGGGAAGCAATAAGGGATATGAGGAAAAGGGAGTGCACCTAGGTGGAAGGGGTTACTGTTTTACATGTAGTGGCCAAGGAAAGCTTCTCTTAAAGGTGAAATTTAATTAGAGACTTGAAGCAAGAAGATGCCAGTTTTCTGTCAAGTGGGGTATTCCCTGCCCTAACCTATAGCCAATGGCTAAAGCAGTAAAAGAGGCCTCCCCTGAAGAACTATCAAGTATTTGCCTCCTCGCTACTGGCCACACTTGCTTCCCTTAAGCTGCTGTGAACTACTCGATATACTTTCACTACCTTCATTGACTGTTCTCATCAATTGGAGTCACCTAACTTGCTGGTGACTTAGACCCTGACACAGTGACCGACCTTCAACTATCTGGACCTCAATTTCTTCAACAGTCAAAACAAGAGGTAAGACTAACGCAGTGTTCTGTCCTAAGCATTTATGAAACAGCTACTGAATTCTGACCCCCGACTCTATTACACATTTTATGCCCCACTCCTGCATGCTGTGAGTCTAAGATGTACAGGGTACAAAATGCATTGCAAAACTGAAAGCTAGAAAACCCTCACCATATATTTTAATCGCTGCAGTCTGCCCACTGATCCCTTTGCATCTTCACTTGCTCTTCCTTAGTTAGAGACAGAAGACAGTGCCAGCCACCATCGGAAAGAAAGGGTGCAAGGAGTGAGGTAGAAGAGGTAGAAGACAGTGAAATGCTTAGCACGCAGGAGTCAGCTCTGGCCTCAGATGATGCAGCAGGCGCCTCGCCATTCATCTGACACACCCTCCTCTTCTGAGGCCTTGGCAGTTTAGACATGTCCTTCCTTCAGCTTACCTCCTCTCACAAAAGTACTTGGAAGTTCAGCTCCTCACTTTGCCAGGTCAAAAATGGTCTCTGAGGCTGGGAGACCAAGTTCAGGCGATTTGTGACCACTCTCTTTCATCCTCCACCAGGACCCTGGCAGACAGCACCTGTTCACTTCACTTGAAATGCAGTCGAACCCTCCAGCTCCTTTCACCCTGGTCACCCAACAGCTGCCACTCAAACAATGCCTCTCAGCCACCCCAGGCTTGATTTGGATTTGACCTACTGACCTTGAGGTGAAAGGCTCTACAGTCCATTATGAATCCCTGGGGCCAGCTCATTCTCTCAGGAAAGCCTCTAAATATATCTTTTCCGTTTGCAGGGAAATCAGCTATTATAATTTGCAAAGGTCTCATGAGTTTAAAACATTGGTGGCAGTTCAGTCCCATAAAGATTTAATGAATAGCCATGGGGTGAAAAACAGCTGCTCTTTTTTTTTTTTTTTTTTTTAAGTCTTGACAAGTTAAGGAAAAGAGAAAAAATTAGACAAGGATAGCTATCCCTTCAGAAACTCACAAATTCCCTTCACTATCTTATTCCCATCCCACCTTTTCCCCAGGAATTTAATCTTATATTTTCCCAAGCATCTGTAAGAATAGACAAGCCCAACTAAAGTTACCTACGATTTAACAGCTGTGCAGAATATCTAATGAACACCTACTGTGTGCATGAGACTATTGGTAGGGATCTCTGGGACAAACTCCCTTGAAGCTCTCCTAGCAAATGCTACCTGGTTCTAACACAGTCTTCTTTTTGTCACCAGATTGTTCCTTAAATTGGTTGAAGCCTGTAGGACTTCAGTCATAAGCAGGATGAGGTAAGCATGCTGCAGTGCATCTGTTCAAATTAGAAACATATGCAATGGTTAATTCACATTCTGAGGGCTGGCAGTTCCTAGTGCATAGTAGGCTCCCCTGAGTGCCCAACAACAGTCTCTAGCAGTGGCTTCCAGTTACCCTCTAAATGAGGGGGTCCTGAGACTTCCCCTCTCCCAGGGCAGCTTGAGGAAAGAGAATGCATATTCTCACAGGGCTCTTACATATACCTACAGGAACCGGAGGAAGCCTGTTTGCCTTCCTCATCATACACTTTCCTGCCGGGCTACATGCTCTTACCCTCCTCTGAGCTAGGGTGTCGCAGGGTAACACTAAGGCTTATTTCTATTGTATTGTTTCCGGTGAGTCTATGTTCTGTGTGAAAGAGCATCTCAAAGAAAAAAATAACCTATTCTCAATTTCCTTTTGCAACTGGAAAACTTGTCTTTAAACTAAAATAAAGACACTATGCAGGTCACTGTGAGGCAAACAAAAAGTGTGTAATTTGAGGTACCCCTGCCTTCCATGATCTTATACTGTGGAAATCTTTCAGAGACTTAGTTTCTCTCTCTGATGCCCAGGTTCAAGAGCCGATAAGTGGCAGAAGAGTCCAGAAGAGGAAGCCATCACTTTAGGAGATAATCAAGCAAAGCTTCACAAATGATATGGCCATAAAGATTGTGTGCATTCAGATAGGTAGAGAGGAACTGAGGAAAGGTATTCTAGGACTGGAGCTGCCTGAGCAAAAACCCAAAGACTGGACCCTAGACAGTCTGAGAGGCCCAGGTGACTTTTCTTCCTCCATTCATGAGAATAATGATGGGATGGGTGGCTGCCCTCCCTAAGAATCAGGACCCCATCTCCTTGTCGGTCCTGAAATCATATTCCATAGATTCTGGAAGATGCTCTTACAAGAATATTGTAACATAAAATATGCTCAGGCTTAAGTCTGAGAATCAACTCACAATTAGGGCAATTGAAAAACAGTTGAGGGCTCCAGGATAAAGGCATCAGCACAGCACATATTGCCCTGGACTGTGATTTGGTGAGCTTGGCAATGCCATTTCCTAGCTCTGGATGGCACAAGCCATGATTCTCTGACTTGCTCCTTTTAAACTATAAAGAACTATGACCAAAAAAAAAAAAAAAAAAAAAAAAAGCAATGAAATGAAGTTTAAAAGACTAGTGATCCAAACACTTCTGAGGTAAAGACCCTGTAGGAAAATGTTTCAGAATAAACAAATAAACTTCCCAAAGATCCTAATGGATTAACCAAAGTTATATAGCCAGACTGCATCAGCCCTGCTTCTTTTTAACACGCCTCTCTCTCAGACTTTGGGAATAAATCACAGTGGTCCTCTGTCTTCACATACACACAGATGCACATGCACAGACAGTAACTCACAGACTTACACCAACTTGATCCTCTGTCCTTCCTGTCAGGGAGAAGGAAGTGGAGGGGATCCCCCTCTGTATTCTGGCAATGAAAAGACAAAGAGTGCCAATCTATAAGGTTAATCTGTAAGGATCTTTGGGAAGACTCCAAGTTAGATGGTTAATCTCCCTTCAAAAAAAAGAAGGAGGAGAAAGAAGAAAGAAGAAAAAAGAAGAAGAAGAAGGAGGAGGAGGAGGAGGAGGAGGAGGAGGAGGAAATTGCAAAAAAGCAACTTAAGATTCCTGACACTCAAAGAAAAAAAATTATTTTTGCATTGATAAGACTGCCAAATTCTTAAATAGAACTTTTTTAAAAGATTAATAATCATAAAATACATTCTTAGTCTATTTTTATGATACAATAATTGACAAATGATACTGAACACTGATTGGAAAATTACCATTTTGACAATTCAGTGGTTAACAATTTCATTTTTTTAAATATTGCTAAGTTTGACCAGATTTGGGGCATTTCCTTCTGGTCTGTCTATAATGGCAAGCATTTTTCACTGAAACATATGTTTGGGTGGACAAGTATTTTATTTGGCAGCAACCTAATAGTTTAAGTATAGATTTTAAAATAAACTGTTTGCTCTGTAAGCTAATGTTTTCAAACAGAAACATTTTTCACAATTGTTTCCTCAAAACGAACGTTTGTCTTGGAGCCAGTAGAAGTCAAACTGCCAGTAAGCTTCTCGCTTAGGACTGTCACTACTATTCTGCCATCTTGAAGGTCTTCTGTTGGTCTCATTCTCTTACGTATTTCTGTAAGTTGCTTTACAGGGCTAGTCCCCTCAGAAATGATTTTTATGATGAGTGCAAGCATTATTAAAAATATTTTTTCTTGGTAAAAGTGAATTGGGAATACATTCATGTTTAGCAATGTTGCATTTTAATTGTGCAGATGCCATCTTACTTGTGGCATGATTATTGGCATTCTTTGTCTTTTCATTACCAGATACAGAGTAGGTGGTATGAGCCCTCTGCTCCCTTCTCCCTGACAAAAAGGAGAGAGGATCAAGTTGGTGTGAGTCTGTAACTCTGTGTGTGTGTGTGTGCATGCACGTGTGCACGCATGCGTGTGTGTGAAGATGGAGGACCACTAATTTATCCCCAAAGTTTGAGAAGGGTGTTAAAAAGAAGCAGGGCTGATGTAGTTTAGCTATGTTACTGAGGATTCTTTCAATTTGCAGGTGGTAGAAATTAAATTGAACTGATATCAACTGCGGAAAAAAAGGATTTGATGGCTCACATATTTAAAAAAAAAAACAGGTTATGGGTTTCAGGTGTAGATGCATTCTGAGGTTCAAACAACATCATGAAGTCTCAGTCTCTACCTCTTCATTCTGCCTTCCTCTGTTCTGAATTTAATTTCAGGCAGAATCTTTCATGTGATTGCCCCCACCTTGTTCTTCTAGAATAAGATAGCAACCCCAGAAGAAAAGATCACTTATTTCCCAAAACTTTCAACAAAAATTCTAGAATTGAGTCTTAGACTAATATGGTCACCTAGGTATCCCTGAACTAATCATTACAACCAAGGAAATACGGTACATTGACTGGCCAGGTCTGGACCTGAGCCCTAACCAAGCCACACATTGAGACAGCCTTCAGGACGTGGCACAAGGAGGAGGAAACCAGGTGGAAACCAGTGACTTCTTGAGTCTAGGAGATGGAGCCAAGATTTTGGGGAGGCCAAGGTGGCTAGAGTGCAGAACTTAAGAGGACTAAAGAGGATAGTCCAGATAGTCACAGAGTCCCAGAATCATGTATTTCCTCAGGAGAGGAGAAACAGGTGATTCATACACATATCTGATCAGCACGCTGCTGAACACTCTCCAGGACTCTGTGACTATCTGGTCTATCCTCTTGAGTCCTCTGTTCTGCACTCTAGCCACCTTGGTCTCCCCAGAATCTTGTCTCCATCTCCTAGACTCAAGAAGTCGCTGGTCTCAAATGTTAAGCCACCCTTGCATTCCTAGGATAAATCCATTTGGTCATGATGAATAATCCTGAATTATTCATCAGATAATTCATCCTGAATTTGGTTTGCAAATATTTTGAGAATTTTTGCATCTATACTCTTAAGGGATGTTAATTTGTAGTTTTTTTGTGACATCTGTCAAGTTTTACTATCAGTAGAAGTATAGTGGTTAAGAGGATGAACTCTGGAGTCTGAATGACTGGGTTTGAATCCAAGTTGTACAACTTATTAGATGTATAAAATTCTCTCCTACAGTTTGCATGTTTGTCCTCAAAAAACCGTGTGTTGAAATCTGATCCCCAATGTTGGAGGTAGGGCCTACTAGGAAATGTTTGGGTCATGGAGGTAGACTGCTCATGAATAAATAGATCAATGCCCTCCCTGGAGGGTGGGTGTTCCTGAGAGAGCTGGTTGTTAAAAAGAGCCTGGCATCTCCCTCCCACCCATTTGCCTCTTCTCTGGCCACATGATCTCTACACAGCCAGCTCCCCTTCGCCTTCTGCCCTGAATGGAAACAGCTTGAGGCTTCTATCAGAAGCTGAGCAAATGTTGGCACCATGCTTCTTATACAGCCTGCAGAACTGTGAGTCAAATAAACCTCTTTTCTTTATAAACTGCCCAGCCTCAGGTATTCCCTTATTGCAACACAGAACAGATTAAGACATTCTGGGCCTTTTTCTCATTTTTAAAAATTGAGTTGAGAATACTAGTACCTATCTGATAAGATTATATGAATAATATAATGTGCTTATGAGAGTATTGTATTACTGTGTTTACATGTGGTTTGTCCATTTCCAAAATTGTCTATAGGAATTTGAAAATGTAAGTGGTGCTAAATGTTTAAGGATAATGTAGTATGTTAAATACGTTGAGTTATTTGAACCTTAGTCATAGAACAAGAAAAACTGATTATCTTCAACTCTATATGAAACTCCTGAAGTTGTATATTAAATCCTCCCTCTTGTCCTGAGCTATGTGAGCCAATACATTCCCTTTTTTAAATAAGCCACTGTACAAAAGGATCTCTCTCACTGGCAACTCCTGTTTGATTCAAGTTTACACATGTACACATATGTCAGAGAGTTGGCTAGGCACAGTGGCTCACACCTGTAATTAGTCCCAGCACTTTGGAAGGCCAAGGTGGGTATACCACTTAAAGCCAGAAATTTAAGACCAGCCTGCCCAATATGGCAAAACCCTTGTCTCTACTAAAAACAAACAACAACAACAAAAAAACCAGCTAGATGTGGTGGTATACACCTGTAATCCCAGCTACTTGGGAGGCTGAGGCACAAGAATCCCTTGAACCCAGAAGGCAGAGGTTGCAGTGAGCCAAGGTGGTGCCAGTGCACTGCAGCCTGGGTGATAGGATGAGACCATGTCTCACAAAAAAAAAAAAAAAAAGAAAAAGAAAAAGAAAAGAAAGTCCTCTAAGATTTCACATATGGTTAGAAAAATCAGACATTATCCTTCCTCTTTGATCCATTTCCTCTTCCTCTTCCCACTACTTACTAGGGGGCTGCGTGTGTCAGAGCTCCCTCCTTACTATACTTCCAGGAACACTGCCTGATTATTTGGGTAATGGTGGAACCCCTGAGCTACTATAAGCTCTTTGCAACAGCATCACATTTCTATTCAAGACATGTGCTAAAGGTTCTCAAAACCTATATTGAATAAAGTCAAAATACATTGTTTCTCTCATTCAAATTCCTTCACTATCTGGCCCTCATCTAATTTGACATTTATTCCTTATAACTCCAAATACGGTACCTTCCCTCTAGCCAGGATAATCTCCTCACTCTCTTTTATAAACAGTATTATCATGTATGCCTTTCTGCCTTTGCTTATTCTGTGTTTTTTGTTTTGTTTTGTTTTGAGGTCCTTTCTCTCTGTTCCATTCCTGCTAAAAGCCCCCATCTTTCAGGATCCTGCTCAAGTCCCACTTTCTCCTGGTAACCTCCCCTGCTATGTTCACCTTTCTGGGAACTCCTATAGCTCATACTATCTGGGTCGCTTTTTTGGCACTGACATTCTGAACCGTCATATATTATACTAAACTCTAAAATATGTGCTAGATTTGTCTCTTAAATAAAACCATAAAGGGTCGGGCGCGGTGGCTCATACCTGTTTTCCCAGCACTTTGGGAGGCCGAGGGCAGGCGGATCATCTGGATCAGGAGTTTGAGACCAGTCTGGCCAATATGGTGAAAACCTGTCTCTATTACAAATACAAAAATTATCTGGGCAAGGTGGTACATGCCTGTAATCCCAGCTACTCAGGAGGCTGACACAGGAGAATCACTTGAACCAGAAGGTAGAGGTTGCAGGGAGCCGAGTTCACGCCACTACACTCCAGCCTGGGAAACAGAACAAGACCCCATCTCAAAACACAAACAAACAAACAACAACAACAACAACAAACCATGAAGGTCTGGAGAACAGGGATTGTGACTTCCCCTTATTTTCATATACCCTCATATACCACTCAGTTCCTGACATGCCACTAGGCACATAGAGGTTCTCATCAAATACTTGTTAAATCATCATTGAATGAACGATTGAGTACATTAGTGAGCGAATGAATGAACAAGGGTAGACATGAATAAATGAACAAAGGAATGAATGAGTTTACCCTAAATTCCTACCACATGGAGGTTTGTCACAGACAAAACCCAGAGAGTCAAAGCCAACAGGAGGCTTGTGGTTCAGAGACTACGGCAGGGCTAAAGGGTGGGGTTGGCAGCCTAGAGAGTATGAGTCCACCTGCCCTTTATACGAGAGTGCATTCTTGCACCCTGCCTATGTATACAGGGCTCACTGTCTTTCATGATGCCAGTCATAAATAGCTATACATTGAATTATTTCTGCATTGGTGTCTGTTTATACTCCTAAGTCCTTTCTGAAGCTAAGGGTTTCTGCCCCGAAACCCCCATGGAGCCCTCACACAGCTCTTTGGAGTTGTTGAACGACACTTTCATAAACAGTTCTTCCAATGAAGGAAGGAAAATTAAGAGATTCTTCCTCTCAAAATGGAATGACCTGATAAAATTACTACATTACCATTATCTCTTGCAAGTCTTCCCTCTGGTCTAATAATTTCCATTAAGACCTTGTAAGCATAAGCCAGAAGTGTGTGGTCCATTTTCTCTTTAATAGGAAATGCCAGCACACGTCTGTGGACTGGCAGAATGCACTCATATCTCACACAGGAGCAATGCTGAGACATTCTAAATGAGCTCCATGGTGTGTAATCATGGGGCCAAGAAATTAAAGTATAAAACATTATCTGATCTGATTGACAGAGGAAAGAAATGGGAACTTGGCTGGTCCTAGTAAAGCCCCAGACAATCCGAGAGAGTAATCAAATTAATTTTGAACTACTTGGCTTTTATGAATTCTACATGGAATGCAGAGTTTGGAAATAACATAAGCTACATCAGCTCCTGGAAGAATGGAGGAAACTTTCATTTACTGAATACACTCAATTTCCAGATTTCTGAGTCAAAAATGAACAAATACACACAATCAGAAAGGAAGCTTCACCACTGGATGTTATGAGATTGGAGTGGAGTGAGGAATACAGCAGACCAGGGAAGATGGAAGTTTAATGAAGAAAGAAATGGGTGGTGACAAAATTCAGAGAACTCCTCTCACTTATCTGAAGGAACAGAATGCCAGGGGCTGGGAAACTTCAGTGTGCCTGCCATTTCCATGGCTTCCTTTGTGAGGGGTTTGTTACTAGCAGATGTAACATATAAGTGTATCATTTAAAACCAGTACACTGGCCACAGCTAAGTTGACCAAGAATGGGAGCCTAGCCCAATCACAGCTATCTGCACATGACTAGGTGACCTTGTCTAAGATCTCTGCCTAGAGGCAAACTTGTGCTGGTGGGGATTGACTGACCAATCAGATTTTTTCTCTTGGATAATGTGATTTAGGGATAGAGTCTCTGGGTCTGTAAGAGAAGGTTCTTTGGGAGAAGAAATCAAGAAGTCGAGGCACCTCATAATAGCACAGTAGAAGAGTGAGGAATAGAAAGATGCTAGCTCTTGAAGAAACAATAAGGTGGCCCATTCTCTTGAGTTGTTTCTTAAAAGACATTTTAGCCTCGGTGGGGCAGGGCTCTTTAAGGCATCCTAAATGAGTGTCCCTCTTTTCCATCTGAAGTACTAACAAACATGCTACATAACTGTTCCCCACCTAGGGTCTTTGAGATGGATAGAGGCTATCCAAGCATCTATGAACTTGACAGAAAGAAAATCTTTAATGGTTCTTCTGACATTTTCTTGTGTTTATTTCAGCCTTGGATTAAAAAAAAAATGAGCTGAAATTCTTCATCCTCACCCCTTTGTCTGCATTGAAATGCAATATATGTTATATAATATTCAGGGTACACTTCTACCATCAAAATTAAATTAATGATGGGCAAAATGAGAGAGACTTGAGAAAGGAGAATGTGTGTCTTTAGAATTCCATGTGGTAGCCTAGAGAGAAGAGAGAAGCATTCTAAAGTAGATTAGCACATCCAATTACCTAGCAAAGTTAAGAGGGAGTTTTCTATAAACAATTCCCCTGAAAAACTACGATTTGAAATGCTCCCAAGTAGCTGGGACTACAGGTACACACTACCGCACCTGGCAAGTTTTTTTGTTTTGTTTTGTTTCTTGCAGAGACAAGGGTCTTGCTATGTTGCTTAGGCTGGTCTCAAACTTCTGGCCTCATCCTATCCTCTCACCTCAGCCTCCCAAGCACTAGGATTACAGAAGTGAGCCACTGTACTTGGCCCCAGTGTAATTATTAACAGCTCCCCTTTCATTCACAAAAACTGTCCTCACTTGACCATGAATTATATGGTCACCCAAGTTTTAAGGAATTCTCATGGGCACAACAGAGAAAAAGTTTATGTTGCACACAGGACTCAACTAGAGGATGTAGAAAACATAGTTGTAGCTCAGCCATTCTCCCTAGAGAACTGCATTTTCTTTGTTTTATTTGCATTTGTTGCGTGTCTTTAACATACATGCATGTTGCTAGTCTGCATATCAATTCTCCACAGTGTAGAAGAAAAATGTAATTGGTATTAATACTATATAGTATTGTGTTTCCAACAGAAAATGCCCACTGATGTGTTTAATAATTAGATGATGGGTGTTCTGAATACTTTAATATGATGTGAAAATCCTTGGTGGATTGTTACATAGATGTTTAAGATGTTTGGTGGTGGCTGGGCATGGTAACTCATGCCTGTAATGGGAGGCTGAGGCAGGTGGATTAGTTGAGGTCAGGAGTTCGAGACCAGCCCGACCAACATGGTGGAACCCCATCTCTACTAAAATGCAAAACAAATTAGCTGGGTGTGGTGGAAGGTGTCTGTAATCCCAGCTACTCAGGAGGCTGAGACAGGAGAATCGCTTGAACCCAGGAGGGGGAGGTTGCAATGAGCCAAGATCATGCCACTGCACTGCAGCCTGGGTGGCAGAGTAAGACTCTGTCTCAAAAAAAAAAAAAAAAAAAAAAAAGAAAGAAAAGAAAAGAAAAGAAAAAAGATGTTTGGCAGTAATTGGAGCAAATTGATTACAATAAGCCTGAAATTAATTATAATTTTATACATTTAAAATAGTGGAATATAGTCTCTCTCATTCCAATAATCCTCTATCTGGCACATTTTCAGGAATAAATTAAATTGATAATGGGGGTATTTACCTCATTGGGTTGTGAAGATGAATCTAGAACAAGCATATATAAAGCATGTGGCCTACAGCAGATGCCCTCCCCTGAAACAGAAAATACTGGTGTGCAGAGAGTAGGAATTTCAGCCCCCAAGCTCAGTGTGCAAGAACGACTCCTTCCTTTAAATGCCCATCTAGCCAAGGGGACAGAAATTTAATCTCACTTGGAATGAGCTTCTAGCCTTCTCTAGGAGTGTGACAGGAAATTCTAGGGTACACCTGTCATGCCACAGCACTGGGTTTGGGAGCTCACTGGGTCTTTGGTTGCCAGTCAATGCAGGTTGCTACAAAGCTCCCCTTGCTCTTGTGTGTGTTCCTTCAGGTCTCCCGCTGGCTTGTGCTGCTGCTGGACTGCTTTTGGGGCACAGGAGTCACACTACAAGGCCTCCTGTGGTCTTCCCTGCCTCCACCCCTGCTGTTACTCATTTTCTGTTGCTGCTGTAACAAATTACCACAAACTCAGTGGTGCAAAACAACACAAAAATATTAACTTATAGTTCTGGAGGTTAGTCCAAAATGGGTCCCATGGGCTATAAAATTAAGGTGTCAGCAGGGCTGGTTCCTTCTGGAAGCTCCAGAGGAGAATCTGTTTAACTTGCATTTCCCACCCTCTGGAGGCCACCTGCACTTTTTGGCTAGAACTCCTCCAGCCAGCAGTGTAGCATCATCATGACTCCTTTGCTGATTCTGCTCTCCTGCCTCCCTCTTATAAGGAGCCTTGGGATCATATCAGGTCCATCTGGGTATCCCAGGATACTTCCCCACCTCAAGATCATTCACGTAATCACACCTATAAAGTCTCTTTTTGCCACATAAGGTAACATAGTTCTAAGAATTAGAACATGGACATTTTGGGGGGACTGTTTGTCCTCCTTGCACCTCCCATAGATCCATTCACTCCCTGGGGCCTCACTGCATCCAGGCTCTGCTGGAAAGCATGGCGAAGGCCTCTTTTAGACCCCCACCTCTGTCTGCATTCACACCCATGTACCTCCTTAATTCTTCCCCACCCCGGCCCTGGAAAATCTTTTTCATGTTTAGAGGAAAGCTCCTCTCTCTCCCATTTTGTTCAAACCTAGAATCTATTGTGTCCCTAAAGATTTAGACATTTAGAGCACAAAACAAGTAACTTACCATCTGCTTTTGCTTTTTGGCCAGTTTTCTGCCTTCTCCTGAGATTATGGATGACTGCCAACTATCTGATTGAAAGGAAGGAGGCAAAGGGGGGAAATATGGGAAGAGAAAAGTCTGTAAATTACCATCTTTGCAAAATAACATCTGACCTTTTGAGGGCCAAACATAAAGGATGTCAGGGAAGGTCCCAGAGGAAATCTCTTCCTTCCTCTGGTGTCTTCTCATCCTTATTTCCACTGTAGCCACCCCACACTTGGCTCTGGGAGCATCCTGCCTCCCCTCCAACCAAATATTGCCCAGAACCCTTCGCTGTATTCTCCCTAGCACACCTGAGACAGACTGGTGTTTTCACAAAGAGCAGTACTCAGTGCCAAGACAGACAAAAAGGAAACTGTTACTCAGAATACAAATACCATAAAAATTATTAAGACTTCCTCAGAGAATTGTCTGCCCCAGGATCATACTCTCTGGCCAAGGAGGCTGTTCCAGCTAGAAGTGTGTCTGGCTATCTCCCTACTCTCACCCCACAGCCACCTGCATCTTACCTTTTACTCCAGAGCAGGTGCCACATTATTCTCTGACACAGGGCAGCACACCAGACAACTCCTCTTCCTCCTGGCCCAAGTTAAATAAAGCCTACAGTCTCAAACCTGCCACTGTCCCTGCCATTCAGCCTGGCTTGTCGTCTGAGCGACTTCCTCAGCCTAAGGACAGCACCACCATGATGGACAAATGGATGATCTCACCCTTTGCATCTTAGGTTATCAACTCTGCCAGTGGAACTCTCACCTCCTGTGGTAATTTTTATATATTACTCATAGGTAGGAATAACTCCCCACCACACACACACACACCCCTCTACAATATCAAAGAATCTCAAGAATGTAATAACTGTATTTTTCTTATATAACCATACAGTTATGGAGCAAGAAGGTAAATATTCCAAAGGCACACTGTGGAATTTTAGAAGGAGTAAATATAATTTCTTAAAAAAAAAAAAAAGAAATACAGCAGCCCAACTAAAGGATGAGCAAAGGGCTTAAGTAGACATTTTCCCCAAAGAAGATACACACATGGCCAACAAGCACATGAGAAGATGATCAACATTAGTCATTAGGAAAATGCAAATCAAAACTACAATGAGTTATCACTTCACAAGCACACAATGGCTATAATTCTTTTAAACAGAAAATGCAAAATAACAAGCTGATGATTGTTAGAGAAATTGGAACCCTCATTCACTTCTGGTGGGAATATAAAATGGTGTAGCTACTATGTGCCTCAAAAAGTTAGACACAGAATTACCATATGACTCAGAAACTCCACCCCTAGGTCTATACCCAAAAGAACCAAAAACAGGCTCTCAAATACTTGTATATGAATGTTCATAGTAGCACTGAGCACTGTTGACAATAACCAAAAACTAGAAAGAATCCAAATGTTCATCACTGGACAAAGAAATTGTGATATGTACATATGTATAAAATAGACTATTACTGACTCATAAAAAGGAAATGAAGTACTGATACATGCTACCATGTAGATGAGCCTTGAAAACCTTATGCTAAGTAAAGGAATCTGGACACAAAAGGTAACATATTGTATAATTCCATTTTTATGAAATATCCAGAAAAGGCAAAAGCATAGAAACAGAAAGCAGACTGTGACTGCCAGGGGCCAGGGAAAGGGGATAGAGAGGTGACTAATGATACGGAGTTTTCTTTAGGGATGATGAAAATGTTTTAGAACTCGATAGAGGTCGTGAATGCACAATATTGTGAATATACTAAATATCACTGGATTGTACAATTTAAAATGGTTAATTTTATGTTATGTGAATGTCACCTCAGTCTTTTTAAAATGGAGGAAAATTACAGAACTAGGAGTAAAAGGACCAGAGATTCAGTCCTGAATTTAGTGCTTATTAGCCACTTCGCTATGGGCAAGCAATTTAAATTCCAAGTCTCAGTTTCCTCATCTGCAAAGCAAGACTAATAATATTTGTACCACCTGCTTCATATGATTATTGTAGGAACAAAATGAGATATTGTTTGACATATTTATGTCATATGAAAGTGATATACGATGCTAGATATTATCATTCTTGAGCTGTTAGTCATTAAAATGTATACTCAGTAAGAAAACTAAAAGCTTCCTTTCATACTTTTACAAGATCCAACTTGTGAAAAGTGTACTCACAACTGTCTATTTTGTTCATTTTTTTCTTGACACACAATCTCACTCTATCACCCAGGCTGGAGTGCAGTGGCCCAATCATGGCTTACTGCAGCCTTGCGATATTTCAGCAAAAATACATCGTAGCAAGACCCTGTTTCAACAAAACAAAGAAACAAACAAAGAAAGAAATAGCCAGGTGTGGTTGTGCACGTCTGTAGTCCCACCTACTTGGGAGGCTGAGGCAGGAAGATCGCTTGAGCCCAAGAGTTAACACGTTAGTCCCCCAAACTCTGTAAACCCGTCACAATTTGGAGTTGGGAGCCAGGGTCAAAACAGGTGGTTGGAAATAACCAAGGAGGGTGAGGGTTGAAACATTGTCTGTTGGGCACAACGTTCACTGTTTGGGTAATGGGCACCCTAGAAGCCCAATCACCACCAGTATGTAATATACCCACGTGACAAACATGCACATGTACCCTCGAATCTAAAATAATTTAAAAATGACCTATTGGAGTCCTAAGTAACAAAGACACCTCATAAACCCATCTATGGGTTTTTATATACCAAGTTACATATAGGAACAGTTCATTTTCCTATTTTTAATTAATCTAAAATGTGTATGTATCAAGAAAGATTGCTTTCAAGCATGGGATATGTTGAAACATTTCCCAAAAGAACTTAACATTTCAGTTAATATTATTGTAAGTAAATATAATAATTCTATTAGTCTTTTTGGACTATTAAAAATTATTTTCAGCTCCTTATTACTGTGTCCAAGAAATTATATGCATTAGTAGCTTGGGTAGTAAACAGAAAAGATCTAACATTATGGAATACTTATGATGTGCTAGATTCTATCCTAGACACTAAATATATGGTTCTGTCACATATATAAATATAAAAATATGATTTAATTATCACCAAAATCTTGTGAAGAAGGTGTTAGTATCACTTCCTTTTGAGGTGAAGACACTAAGGCTCATAGAGTTTAATTGTCTGAGGTCCCATTGCTAATTGGCCAAATTGCAGCTTAAACCCAGTGCCTTTTGACTCCAAGGACAAGGTTTAAACACCCAAGTTAATGAAACTGAGAAACTTAGCATCTCAACATCAAGCAAGCCTCCTGGATGTTGAGAATAGAAAACCAGAACCAAGCCTGGATTGTAGGGTGGGTGAATGCTTCTCTAAAAAGTATTTTCTAAGCACCGGCTATCGGCCTTGCCTTATGGGGTGTGAATGAGACAGACTTGGCCTCTGCCTTCACAGAGCTTACACACTAAAGGTTGCTTAAGACATTGAGCCAGTGATCAAGTGGCTCTAAAGACCTATGGAAGTGGTGGTGAGAACATGCCACAGGAGAAGAATCTTCTAGCTCCCAACTAGATTCTCAAGGTTATGGGGAGGAAGCTGAAAATAAATCTTGTAACGGTGGCAAGCAATACATTTAACAAGAGGCCTTTGATTCAACAAGCATGACAGCGCACCAACAAAGTGCAAGGTACCAAGCTGAGCCCTGCTCTTCATAAAATATTCCAGTATTTCACGCATCTCCTATTTCATATTTACAGGCGTCTCCTAGAGAAAGCTATATTTTTGCTGAAAGATCACAGGTATTTGTTAAAGATTTATTATCCCAAAAGTAGTATGGAGATAAGAGTGTCTTCCATGTGGGGAGCCTGGCTGGACTTGAGGGCACAAGGGCGGGGTACTCCAGACCAGATTACATGCAGGCAGTGACCACAGAATTGGAGAATTCAGGTCGTGTCTCCCTCCAATGCATCTAACTGTGGAAACTCAATCAGGTCCAGAAATGAATCAATTTCCTTTGCTTGTGTCCTTAAATTTGATGAATAGAGCCTTTGCTTAGAGCTACTGAAGCTGCTATTCATCTCAGTTAGTTGCTAAATAAAACGTTGTTCTTGGATGTAATTCTGGCGAATATGACTTTGGAGATTTTTCGTGTAACTGTGTAAGTCCAAATTATTCCCCAAGTGATCCTACATTTGAGCTATTTTTGTTCCACGTGCTCCATATTTTTTTCCACGTTAGAGACTAGGAATCTAGAAGACCAGGTTTTCTCGTTGAATGGTGAGGAAGGTAAATCTAAGTACAAGTGCAAATTTTTGTGAAATAAACAGCTAAAGTTATCCTCATTAAAAATTACCTGTCTAGTCAGTGCAATTTGATAATCTGGAAATCATTTCGGTCTTTTAGACACACAAATTTAAAGTAGTGAAGATAGGCAAAGTTTGAAAAAATAAATAAGCCTGTGTCTGATCAGAGAATCAATGATTTTAACTTGAAATAATTGAACTTTCTTCATACAATAGTCCACAACCCTGTTATCCTCTATGGTTAAGGATTTGCCCAGGGTAATGGAACTAGTTAGTGGTAGAATATAACTGGACCATGAGTCCCTTTTTCCCCTTTCTTTACATTTTTAAATAAAATTTTGTTTTCAATCCAAATAAGGCATGTTCACAGTTTAGAAACCAAAAAAAGTAACAGCTAAAAAGTTTCTCACAAAAACACCAATCCCTGACTCACCTTTCACTTCATTCCTTGTCTCTGTCTTCAGGGAGTACCACTTTTGAGGTATAGTTTCTAGCATTTACACATGTTAATTTTTCTAAGTCATACGTTGTTATTTGTAACTTTTGTTATGAAAATTTTTTTAACTTATATATAGAGACAATTATATACACACACGCATTTGGTAAATCCTTTAAAAGTAAGTTGCAAACATCATGATACTTTACTCCTAAACACTATATAGTAATACTAAACATAAAATTGTGCTGTCCTTGGGTCCTCTGTTTTAGACGATATCACTTAACTTTCTATTATGGGAGTTGATGATTTCATTTTCTTTTTGTTTTTGAGACAGTTCTGTTCTGTCACCCAGGCTGGAGTGCAGTGGTGTGATCTTGGCTCACTGCAACCTCTGCCTCCTGGGTTTAAGAGATTCTCCTGCCTCAGCCTCCCTAGTAGCTGGGATTACAGGTGTGTGCCAACATGCCTGGATAATTTTTTATTTTTTTAGATACAGGGTATCACCATGTTGGCCAGGCTGGTCTCAAACTCCCAACCTCAGGTGATACTCCCACCTCCACCTCCCAAAGTGCTGGGATTACAGATGTAAGCCACCATGCCTGGCCTGAGGATTCCCATTTTCTTCCACCACCATTCATCTGCTTCATCTCCTTCATCCTCCCAGTACATGGTACAATTTTAGATTAAATCTATTCAACATTGTACACCTTTTGTTTTTCCTGAAGCTAATAATTGCCTTGATTTTTCATTTGCTTACTTTCTTTGCTTAGTTTTTTGTTAATTATTCTTATACCTTCCAAAAACCTTTTAAAACATGTCACTCACAGACCAATCTCGTCCAGCAAATCTGTCAGATATATATCTATATGTATAGACGTATATAATATTTTTTTAAAGATGCCCTTCTAGAGGACTCTGCTCTCCTCCTATCCTCCTATCTAAGCTTATTACTACCAGGACTACTGGTGGCTGCCATCTTAACACTTCCATTGGCTGTCACCCCTGAACTGCCTTTGCCCATCTCTGGGTTTAGATTCCCCATTCAACTGAAAAAAAGGGGACTGAAACAGGGAGCCAGGTGATCTGGCTCGGCTGGTCCCACCCCCACAAAGAACAGCAATCTGAAAGGCTCTGGATTGAGAGTTTCACAGCAAGCACAGCTGGACTAGGGATGGTCCAGCTCTGTGGGTGGGAAGGGTGTCTGCCATTACCAAGGCAGTCCACCACTACCGAGGCAATCCATCATTACTGAGGCAGTCCACCATTACCGAGGCAGTCTGCCATTACTGAGGCAGACCACCATTACTGAGGCAGTTCTAACTATACCCCTATAAACAAAACTGCAAGTAAGTTCACACAGCAGCTGAGCAGATCCCATGGCAGCTCAGCAACACCTCTGCTGGCAGACTGTGACTAGGCTACCTCCTCGCTGGGCAGGGCAGGTCTGAAAAAAGGCAGCAGAATGACAGGAACTTACAAATAAAGCCCCACCTTCCCGGGACAGAGCACCTGGGAAAAAAAGGCGATTATGAGTTCCGCTGCAGCAGACTTAAACGTACCTGCCCAGCAGCTCTGAACAGAACAATGGAGCTCACAGCTCAGCACTTGAACTCCTATAAGGGACAGACTGTTTCCTCAAGCAGCTCCCTGACCTCCGTATAACCAAAGAGACACCTCATAAAAGAGAACTCAGGCTGCCATCTGGCAGGTATCCTTCTGGGACAAAGATAACAGAAGAAACTGACAGCAACCCTTACTGTTCTGCAGCTCACACAGGAGATCCCCAGGCAAGCAGGGTCTGGAGTGGACCTCCAGCAGTCCTATAGCAGGGGGGCCTGACTGTTAGAAGGAAAACTAAGAAACAGAAAGAAATAACTTCATTAGCAACAAAAAGGACATCCACTCAGAGACCCCATCTGAAAGTCAGCAACCACAAAGACTACAGGTAGATAAATCCACAAAGATGGGAAGAAATCAGCACAAAAAGGATGAAAATATCCAAAACCAGAATGCCTCTCCTCCTCCAACAGATCACAACTCCTCACCAGCGAGGGAACAAGCCTAGATGGAGAATGAGTCTGATGAATTGACAGAAACAGGCTTCAGAAGGTGGGTAATAAACTTCTCTGAGCTAAAAGATCATGTTCTAAACCAATGCAAAGAAACTAAGAACTTTGAAAAAAGGTTTGATGAAATGTTAACGAGAATAAACAGTTTAGAGAGGAAATAAATGAATTGATGGAGCTGAAAAACACAACATGAGAACATCACAAAGCATACACAAGTTTCAATAGCCGAATTGACCAAGCAGGAGAAAGGATATCAGAGATTGAAGATCAACTCAATGAAATGAGAAGGCAAGCTTAGAGAAAAAAGAGTAAAAAGAAATGAACAAAGCCACCAAGAAATATGGGATTATGTGAAAAGACCTAATCTACATTTGATAGGTGTACCTGAATGTGACAGAGAGAATGAATC
>CAUYLG010064814.1:42-113235 GCA_963573385.1 Cacajao melanocephalus
GCCAGGCGCCCTAGGGGCACTGCTGGCTGGTGGAAGGGGGGCCTTCCAAGGTGTGCCAGGGACCCTCGGTGCAGCAAGGCTGACCGGCCTTCCCCCCTACTGCTGGCCTCGCGGGCGGGGGCCGGCGGCGCCCGCCGCTGGCCCCGCCCGCCACCGGGCTCCCGGGGGGGGGCCGCGTCGGGGACTGAGCCTGCAACCAGGAGGGGGTGGGGTGGGAGTTGCGGGGGATCTCAGTTGCTTGAGGGAGGGAGCAGGTGGACGGGTAGGGTGCACTTGCAGGCATCTGACCCTGGGTTTCTCTTCAGGCTTCGTGGTCCTGCTGCTGCTCCAGTGCGGTAAGTAATCCCGCCACCCCCACTTGAAGTCCAGAGGTGTGGCGAGGGCGCAGGCCTCCCTGTGGAGGAGGTCTCAGCTCCAGGGAAACACTTTTCCAGTTTCTTCTTCCACGGCTTGGAAATATTCACATTTGCTAAACTGGAGTGAGGAGTATATGGATGTTTATTATACTATACTCTTTGGTATGTGTGAAAATTCTCAAAATGAGAAGCTTTAAAAGGTCCTGGTTCAGTGAAGGCTTTGACTAACATCCCGTGGGAGCCGCTGGTACAGTGGTGCCCAGTAGCTGCATGGACGAGTGACGCCCACAGTGTTTGCAGCAGGAGAAATTAGAATTAGAGGCGAGGAAGAAATTTCTAGTCCATCGTGATGTTGTGCCCCAGTGTGGGGACACGCTGAGGAAGCGCAGGACTGCCATTCTGGGTGGGTTACAAGTTAGAGGCACTCCCACCTGGAGGCAGAGAAAGGTGGGCCAGAGTCCCTCATGGATGAAGGACCTTACTGCAGGTCCCTAAAGATTCCAGCCTGAAAGCCAGGACTATCTGTGACACTGGCTGTCTTGGGCCTTTCCCTCCCACAAGGCCACTGCCTCCAGGAAGCCTGTTGTGCTGGCACCAAGTCCATTTCACCCTTATTCACCAGCTCCCACCCTTCCCCCACAGAATGAGGTGGTTTTAGCCTGTAGTGTGTTCATCCCCTGCATTTGATCTTTTCTAAGCGTTTTCAGAATAGGCCTTATTTTCAACAGACAGGGAACTCCCCAGAGGCAGGGGGACCTGAATCAGCTCCTTCCATTTAAGAATTCTGACTTTGGGCCGGAAGCAGTGGCTCACTCCTGTAATCCCAGCACTTTGGGAGGCTAAGGCAGGTGGATCACGAGGTCAGGAGTTTGAGACCAGCCTGGCCAACATGGTGAAACCTCGTCTTTACTAAAAATACAAAAATCAGCCAGGCGCAGTAGCAGGAGCCTGTAATCCCAGCTACTCGGGAGGCTGAGGCAGGAGAATCGCTTGAACCCAGGAGGCGGAGGTTGCAGTGAGCCGAGATCACGCCACTGCACTCCAGCCTGGGCGACAAGAGCAAGACTCCGTCTCAAAAACAAAAGGAATTCTGACTTTGCTTATAATCTGTACCCTACTCCTCCCCACTCACCCACGTACCCCATTGGTGCTCAGCTCTAGGCTCAGCCTGAGGTCTCTGGCCGAATCCTGGCCCGGGCCCTACCCTAGACTTCTCCTTCAGGCTCTGCATACAAACTGGTCTGCTACTACACCAGCTGGTCCCAGTACCGGGAAGGCGATGGGAGCTGCTTCCCAGATGCCATTGACCGCTCCCTCTGTACCCACATCATCTACAGCTTCGCCAATATAAGCAATGATCAAATCGACACCTGGGAGTGGAACGATGTGACGCTCTACGACATGCTCAACACACTCAAGAACAGGTCAGTCAGGGCTGCCAGGAGACGAGGGACCAGCTGGGCTTGTCCCAGGGCAGGGCAACCCCACCCAGGAGGATGGGCGAGGGCCCACCGTACTCACCTATGGTTGGAGAATGAGAGGGGTTTGGCTTAAATGGGCAGAGGTGATGACAGTAGGTGCTGGGCAGTATTGGGGGTGATGATAGACTAGATGGAAGCGCAGCTGAGCCCCTCTGGGAAACGGGAGCCTCTCTTCCCCCTAAGGTGCTCTCCAGGGAGCAGGAAAATATCCATGACTCTGCTCTGCCATACCTTGTCTTCTCCACTGGGGAAAACAAAAATGGACAGCAGACCGCAGAGTAATTCCCATGAAGCCCGTGACCCCTCAGAGATCCACCTCTATGAATCTCTATGGGATTCCCATGTTGTCCTGTGGGAGAATATCCGCAGACTAACGCAGCCTCACCCAAAGCGGGAAACCTACTGTGGCCTCCCAGACATGGGGCCACCCAGTGTCCTGACAACCTCATTCCACCCCTGCCCTCCCCACCTCCCTGTGCCTCACAGGAACCCCAACCTGAAGACCCTCCTGTCAGTTGGAGGATGGAACTTTGGCTCTCAAAGGTAGGACCCTGTCCGCAGGGGCGGGACTGCAGAGGATGATGGCAGAGGAGTGAGGAGCTTGGATCTCCCCTACCCACTGTATGGTCCAGGGGCTCCAGACTGGTTAGGTACAAGGCCTAACTGGTTGTCAGGGGCCTGCCTCACGTGTAGCAGAGAAAGCAGAACCCAGAGAGGGAGAGGAACTTGCCAAGAGTCACACAGCAGGTTCGCAGTGGATCTCCTGATTCCCTGCCGACGCTGTATTTACTACCTCTCAGGCCCGAAAATATGGGACTTCTGGGACTACTGCCATTCGTGTTGGAAAGAGATGGAAACCACGGGGGAAATTGAGGAGTGGGGGGAGCCTGGGAGGAGTCTTGGGGTTAGGTTGGGTTGTGGCACAGCTTGAAATGGGGGTGGGTATGGCCATTGTTGGCACCCATGTGCTGGGTGCTCTCTCTGTGTCCTGCACCCTGTCTCCCCATGATTCCATGTCATCCTTACAACAGCATGGTGAGCTGTTATAATTGTTCCCGTTTTACAGATGATGAAACTGAGTCTCAGGTATAACCTTTCACAGTGGCTGGCTAGTAAGTGATAGAGCGGGCTCAGAAACCAGGAATGCCTGGCCCTAAAGCCCACGCAGGCCTGGAGGCGGCCCCTGTCCCAGTCAAGCTGTGTGGCTCAGGCTCCCAGCTCTACAGGCCCTGGAAACCCCACCAGAGGGCCAAAGCCCCTAGCATATCTGTGCCGAGCACACTACAGGAGTGATTTTGACCCTAGATTTTCCAAGATCGCCTCCAACTCCCAGAGTCGCCGGACTTTCATCAAGTCGGTGCCGCCATTTCTGCGCACCCATGGCTTTGATGGGCTGGACCTCGCCTGGCTCTACCCTGGACGGAGAGACAAGCAGCATTTTACTACGCTAATCAAGGTGCTGGGCAGGTCAGGGACAGGGAGGGTTGTGGGCAGGCATGAGGGAATGGAGTGGGCCACTCTCTCCCATGGAGAGGAGGGACCAGCTGGGCCCACCCTACTCACCTATGGTTGGAGAATTAGAGGAGCTTGGCTGCTCTAATTGAAGCTGACTTCAGCTGGGTCCTCCTGAGGACTGGTAAAGAGGGACTTCAGTGGCCTTGCTGCAGTGTCATGGGACCCTGTGCCCTGAAGATCTCCCACAGCAAGGAAGGCTTCTTGTGACCATGGTGGACGGTGGGTGTGGGATTCTAGGAGGTAGAAAGTTATGACTGAGCATGGCACCCACTCATCACTACCCACTTAGTGGAACAGCCAATGTCCACCCTTCCATTCCACACTGATACCACCCATACCCAGCATGTGCTGTGTCCAGAGGCACTCAGCTCCATCTGGGGGCAGCCCAAGCATCTCCAGTTACCGGGGGCAGAAGGAGAGTCTAAACAAACTGTTTGCAATACCACTAGAAATCACTTTCACTGTGGGATTTCAAGTACCAGCTAGAACAAAGCACAAGCTGAAAGGCAAATGTCTCCCAAAGTCATCTGCGGGCCAATAGGGATCACCCACTTTCCCACTCTCCCTCCAGGAGCAAGTCCCTCCAGGACAGCGAGTCATTGAGTGCTGATGGGTGTGCATGGGTTTGGGGACAAATTGGTCAGTTTTTTAGGAAAAGGATGGGTGACCTGAGGATGGGACCATTGATGAGCCACTTTATCACTTCCAGTAGGCCCCAGGCAGGTTGGGGATCACAGCAAATGGGGTGCGCAGAGACCTAGGCCCCCGTCTTATGCCACCTGGGACCCTTTCTCTCACCTGCCTGTCTCTCATCCAGGAAATGAAGGCTGAATTTGCAAAGGAAGCCCAGCAAGGGAAAGAGCAGCTCCTGCTTAGTGCAGCAGTGTCTGCGGGGAAGGTCACCATTGACAGCAGCTATGACATTGCCCAGATATCCCAGTGAGTCTCCTGCCCCAGGCAGCTCCCCAGAACCTCTGCCAGCACTCCTGCTTCTCTACCACCCCCAGCCCTAGCACTCCATGTAGACGCAGGACACTGGGCTTCCAGTCCCAGTTCTTCCAAAGCATTGATGTGTGACCTTGAGCAAGTCACTTCCCTGCTCCTTGCCTCAGTTTCCCCATCTGTCAGATGGGGCATTATAATCCTTGCCCTTCATTTTTCACTTGGGCTGTTGTCGAGCAGTTGAGAGAGTTGCTATTATAGTTTTTTTGGTTTGTTTTATTTTTTTGACACAGTTCCATTCTTGTTGTCCGGGCTGGAGTGCAATGGTGTGATCTTGGCTCGCTGCAACCTCCACCTCCAGGGTTCAAGTGATTTTCTGGCCTCCGCTTTCTGAGTAGCTAAGATTATAGGCATGTGCCACCAAGCCTGGCTAATTTTGTGTTTTTAGTAGAGACAAGGTTTCTCCATGTTGGTCAGGCTGGACTCAAACTCCCGACCTCAGGTGATCCACCTGCCTCGGCCTCCCAAAGTGCTGAGATTGCAGGCCTGAGCCACCGCACCCGGCTGCTATGAAAGTATTTTGGAAAAGGAAGTAGAAAAAGTGATACAAACCCTCCGCCATTGCGAGGCATTTTCTCCTTGCCAGGCTGAGAGAGTGCTGGGCCCTGGAGAGGCTGCACAGCAGCACAACTCCCTGTCATTTCCCGTGCTGGGGAGTCCTCAAGGCTCTCTCACACACAGGCACCCCCCTTTCCTGCTGGCCCCTCGTCTTATCCTCACCCCGCCTCTCTCATGCCTGTGAGAAACAAGGAACAGCCAAGCACCCTCATCTCTCCCAAGAGCAGAGCCCTGGGTCTTGGGAAACCCAGGAGTAAGGAACAGAGACTCTTCAAAATGACTTTAGAGCTTTCTTTAGGATCCCAGGGAGGTCTAAACTCAGTGCTTAATTAAATGGATTCTTTAGAGGGTGGGAAACAGATGGCTGTCAATCATTTGCCCCATACATCTGAAGCTCGTATTCAAGCAGTCCACCCCCAGTGGGCTCACCAGTGCTGTGTGCAAAACCTCCTCCCACCCCAGTGCATCTTAGGTTCAGGTCATCCTTTGGCCCCGCTCTTTCCCCACCAGGCTGTCTGTTGACACCACTGGTAATCTGCTTTCACTAAGATAAGCATGGCAGGAGTGGTGGGGGTAAGGTGGGATGGAGGCAGCTCCCAGACGTGTGCTGGGCATAACAGAAAACCCCATTCTTGCCTGACGTGCTCTTGTGGGACCCTGAGCCCACACCCTGGAGCGGCACAGGGAGCTGTGCCTGCAATGGGGACCGTGATCATGGGGACTGCTGGAGTTCAGGCTAGTGGCCTGTCAGCATCCCTTGTTCACATCTTGCTGGAGCCTTGCATGGGAGCCCAAAAGCTTTTTTATTAATAACTTCCTGCCTCGCCCTCCACCCACTTCCTCCTCAGACACCTGGATTTCATCAGCATCATGACCTATGACTTTCACGGAGCCTGGCGTGGGACCACAGGCCATCACAGTCCCCTGTTCCGAGGCCAGGAGGATGCAAGTCCTGACAGATTCAGCAACACTGTGAGTTCCCAGAAGGAGGGAGGGCCAGACGGGGCCGCAAAGCCTGCCACCTGCCAGTGCTCACACCCCAACCCCTCTACTCCTCCGTATAATCCTGCAAGGGGGGTTATGACTCCCATTCCACAGATAAGGAAACTGAGGCCCAAAGTCTGGGCCTGCTCCGTGGCTCTGGGAAGGACGCCTGGAGGGTGAATTGAGTGAAGGCAGGGAGGCAGAATGGAGAGAGGCTGGGAACTGAGGAGGTAGGAGTCACTGTGCCACCAGAGCCAATCACCTGATTTCTGCATCTGTCAAATCATAATAATCCCTTCCTATGCCTAAAATGATTTTTTTTTAGAATGAAACTATAAAATTCATGTTAAAGGGACATGACAGTTCCCGGAGGGACAGAGGACTCCCCAGTGCACCATGGACCTGTAACCCCTGTCAAGGCAGCAGTTTTAATTGCTCAGTCTTCTGCACCCGCGCACTAACTGCTCATGTTGTTCCCACCCTGCCCGGCCCAGGACTATGCTGTAGGGTACATGCTGAGGATGGGGGCTCCTGCCAGTAAGCTGGTGATGGGCATCCCCACCTTCGGGAAGAGCTTCACTCTGGCCTCTTCTGAGACTGGTGTTGGAGCCCCAGTCTCGGGACCAGGAATTCCAGGCCAGTTCACCAAGGAGGCAGGGACCCTTGCCTACTATGAGGTAATGGAGTTGGGGGAGAAGGTAAGATTCCCCCCATACCACCAGAAGCCCTGGGGAAGGTCATTCCCCACTGCGTTCTTGCCTTTTCTCCTTTGGGAATAAAGAAAATGTCCATTTGCCCCAGCATGCCTGAGGAAGTGGAAGGGAGAGGTTAGGACATTTGATGCTGAAAGTCTCCAGCAGGTACAGGCACCACTAGGCCCCGGGGACATCCCTATGGCGATGGAGCTAAGGTTTTCCTTCCAGCCCAGGAACGAGCAGAAGCCAAGAGGCAGACTTTTTGTATTAGTCTAGCCTCCGCTGCTCTGTGTGGCCTTGGGCCGGTCCTCAGCGTCAACCAGCAGGCCTCACGGCTCTGTTTAAATGGAAGAAGCTAAGCAGGGCCAAGGCAGCCACAATCTCTGCGACATCTGCTTCTGTTTTATGTAAATTTGTGTGTCGCCTGCGGCCTGCAGACCCTGGAGGGAGTGAGGCCACGGGATGGAGCAGGAGCTGAAAGAGATTTGGAGAGTGATGTCTCCTGGTGACTGCAAGGTCTCCTCCTGACTCCCCATACCGCCTTTCCCCTGTTATCTGCTCAGATCTGTGACTTCCTCCGTGGAGCCACAGTCCACAGAATCCTTGGCCAGCAGGTCCCCTATGCCACCAAGGGCAACCAGTGGGTAGGATATGATGACCAGGAAAGCATCAAAAGCAAGGTAGGCTTCCCCAAGGCCACGCCTCCAGACAAAGGGAAAGAGGGAGGCCCCGCTCCCAGCAACCACATCCCTGTCCCTTGCGCGGAGGGCTTGGCTGGGTTCACAGAGCACATGTGCCCCTATACACTCTGGCCCAGGGAACCCAGCCCTGCTCCTCTGGGCCTCCCCTGCCAGGTGCAGTACCTGAAGGACAGGCAGCTGGCGGGCACCATGGTATGGGCCCTGGACCTGGATGACTTCCAGGGCTCCTTCTGCGGCCAGGATCTGCGCTTCCCTCTCATCAATGCCATCAAAGACGCACTCTCTGCAACTTAACCCTCTGTTCTTCTGCGCACAGCAGGGGGGCCAAGGATGCCCTGTCCCCTTCTGGCTCCAGCTGGCCAGGAGCCTGATCACCTGCCCTGCTGAGTCCCAGGCTGAGCCTCAGTCTCCCTCCCTTGGAGCCTGTGCAGAGGGCCACAACACTCAGCCCTGGTGGGCAGAGGTAGAGATGGGTCTGTGGAGATAGTGAGGCATCGCAATGTAAGACTCAGGATTAGTATGAACTTGTTGATTAATGGAAATACTTGCAGACTCCCAAGTCTGGCAAGGGAATTTCTTCAACTCCCTGCCCCCAAGCCCTTCTTATCAAAGGACACTATTTTGGCAACCTTTATCACCAAGTAGCCAAACATCCTACAAGACACGGTGACCATACTAATTATACCCTCTGCAAAGCCCAGCTTGAAACCGTCACTTAGGAATGGAATCATGTCCCCTATCCTACTTCCCCTTCCTAATTCCGCAGCTGCTCAATAAAGTACAAGAGCTTAACAGTGTGTTGGTGCTGGCTTTGGTCTATCTTTGTGGACCCACTAGGCCCACTGGACTCACCTCCCCCATCTCTTCTGGATTCCCTCCTCTGAGGCTTAGGACCCCCAAGCTTGCAGAGATGAGGCCACCATGTCCTCTGCCTAGCCGCACAGAGCCCCAGCGGGAGGCCAGCGTCCTCAGATTCACCTGCTTTGGACTTCACCCAAGCATGGCTGATTGCCTCCCAAATATTAGTCATTGCCATCCAGACTTCTAAATTAAATTCCTTGTTGAAAGAAACTTTCTTCTGTTTCCTGAACGCTAGTAAGCACTGAGAAAGAAGCCCTTTCACCCCAACACTCCATCTCTTCTGACCCACGAGAAGGTGGTGGGAGCTCATCACAGGATCAGGTTAGAGAGCCCTGAACCCTGGATCCTCAGGGCCAGCAGGAAATGCAGATGTCATCTCATGCATCCTTCCTGCCTTCTGGGGCTGGAGTCCCTGCAGAGTGCTTGAGAGATGGCCCTCCAGCCTCCCCCAGCTGCCAGTGAGGGGCAGCTCATTACCTTGGAAGCAGCCCATTCCGTGGCTGGCCAGAAGTCTGTCAATGATCCCAGGGCTGGGCTTAGCCCTTTGTTCTGCTCATCCCTCCATTACCACTCACCCCTCAACCCATTCAGAGATCAAAGCACCTCTGCTCAAGCTGGCCTGAGACAGGAGGTTGGGAGGAAATGATGGGGTGGCTCAGAAGAACAGACAGATTTCCAGCTTTTATGAGGTGGTGATGCTCTCATCAGGCTTCTGTTGAATTCCCAGGGCCCCAGGAATGCCTTTATCCAAAGACAGTCCAGATACACACCCCAAAACTAAAGAGAATTGATTTGTGGATTCTCCGATGTTTAGATTATCTGTGACTTGGGATAATCACAGGTTGGCCTGACGGTTTGTGACTCTGGTTTGAGGTGGAGGGAAGGAGGAAATATATGAAATCTGAACCAGCTGGAGCTGGGCAGATGCTACTGATCCCAAGGTCACAGCCCTGCTGAAGGCAAAGAAAGCAAGGACTCAGCAAGGCGTGGGATTGGGGGTGGGTGGGAGCTGTGTACCTGGCATTTCACCTCTGGCTGGTGGGGCCAAGCATTCCCTAATCCCTGCCACTGCCCACTCACCAACACAAGGATCTTTGAAACTCCAGGGCTGCAAGTGCTCTTGGGCAGCCGACACTCCCCCCTAGGGCCACCCTTCCCCCAACCTGGGACAGGCTCTCCAGGGCTGACTCAGGGTCCTGCCGGGTTAGTCACATTCGCTTATAGCTGCAGAGTCAGAGGCCAAGGATGGAGATCGGGTCTCCAGGACCTGCTCCCTGCCTGGCAATGCATTGAGTCACCTAGCAGAGGGCAAGGACATCCAGGCAGGGCCAGATCCAGAGGCTCCCAAGCTCTGCACTGCCACTCTCCAACAGAGACAGCAGGGTTGAGAGGCAGCCATACCCTGGTGTCCCCTGTCCCCAGGAAAGGAGAGAGCATGCATGCTGCTGAGGGCCCTGAATAAGTCACGTTTACCTATTTTTAAATTGTGAGTATATCTTACATTTGTGCTAAAGAGTGCACAAATGTATTTGTTTGATTTGAAGAATGACTGCGTAGTAAGAACCTGTACAAACCACCACCCGGGTCAGGAAAGGAAACCTCATTAGCAGCCCTGCAGCTGCCATGATCACGTACATCCCTCTTCCTCCGGCTAGAGGCAACTGCCATCCCAACTTTTGTACTGATGTTGGCCTCAGCTTCCTTTCTGGCCTTACTACCTACAGGCCCACCTTGAAGAAGAGAGCCTGGTGTTGACTGTGTTTGGATTTAATGTAGATAAGACAAATGAGATGCACCATTTCTGTGTGCCTAGCTCCTCTGCTCATCATTGGGTCTGTGAGTAGCTGAAGCTGCTCATTTGACCTCACATTTTGCTTTATAGTTGCATAAACACTCCACAGTTATTTATCCATCCCACTGTTGCAGGACAGCTGTTTTCCCCCACATTTCAACAATTACAAATAACACTACCATGAACCTTCTTCTCCGTGTCTCCCGGGACACGTGTGGGTGTTACATGAGTGGCACGGCTGGGTCACGGAGTGGGCGCCTCATCCATTTTACTAGGCACTAGTAAAGCTTCCACATTTTCCAGAGTGACTGCTCCAATACCAGCAATAACAGTTCTTAATGCTCTCACTCCTTCCTGACACATGGTATTTTTTGGCTTTCCAGTGATTCCCAGTCTTAACATTTTATTGAATAAATGAATCAGTGACTAGAAATTTGCCCGTATCTGCCTCCTTTTGCACACTAAGAACGCCCACGCCCTCAGCCTTCTTGGAAGAGTCTAGAAGCTCCAGAGTGCTCTCCTCCACTAGGGCATCTTCATGATCTGCCATGAGGGCACCACACCCCGAAGGGCAAGGGATTCTCTGTAATAGGTAGAAAACTGAGGCCCACAGCAGGCACAGGGGAGACTGGCTTCTTATCAGCTGCCCAACAGAGACAGGAGCCAGGGTGCTTAGACTCCCTTCCTGGGGTTCCAGTGCTGGAGGACCGTCCTCTGAGCAGCCCCACCCTCAGCATCTCAACTCCCTCCGTCTCTAGGACCCTCAGCTTCATGCAGCACAGGCAGGAGTCCCTGGGAACTGTGGGAGCCAGGGGAGTGTGGACCCCAGAGGCAAAACTGGGAGCACTCACAAGGAAAACTATCCCAAACTGTCAGGGCCCCAGCACCCTCTCTGAGAAGCTCCGGGCACAAGTGGCCCCATAGAAGCCAGACACAAAGAGCCTGAGCTGGGCTTAGTTTCCAGTTAGAAGCTCTTCCTCCCGTTGCCCTGACACCTGGCACAGGGCCCCCTCGATGTCTCATCTCACCCATCTGCACCCTCCCCCAGCTGGGCACCAATGCCCTGGCTGTTGAGGGCCAGTCAGGGTGATGGATGAGGCAGTGACTCCTCAAGGGGCCCTTGTGGTTCCTCCCCCAGAGCTATTCCTGGCCTGGGCGCCTCTCCACCCTCCAGTCCTCCAGCTTGACCTGACCCCACAGCTGGGAATCGTTGGCTGGGGGTGGGGCAGACCCTGACTATATAAGCCTGGACCTAGGTGTCCCAGGCACCCTAGAGGCCCAGGCCCCCCCACTGCTGACCCCTGGACCTGCCAGCCTGACCCCCCAGCCAGTCCAGCAATGATGGGAAAAACCACCTCCACGGACCCTGCCTGCAGTCCAGAGGAGACTATGTCTGAATCTGCCAAGGTGCCCACTGCAGAGCCTCCCGGAGAAGTGGCAGCATCAGAGTCCACCAGGGAAGAGCAGGTGCCCAAGCCGCAGGCCCCTGCCCCTCAGACCCCTGCATCCCCCGCAGCCACTCAGCCTGTGCCCCCAAGTGAAGGTGACTGGAGGTGGGGCAGGGGGAGGAGGGAGGCAGGCATGTCGGGGGTGGAGGGAGCTCTTGGCCATGAACCTCTTCATCTCACCAGACGTCCCCAGTGCCCCACTGCTGCTGACCCTGGAGGATGTGAGCAATAGTTCCGTGACTGTGAGCTGGGAGCCCCCAGAGAGGCTAGGGAGGCTGGGTCTCCAGGGCTATGTGCTGGAGCTCTGCAGAGAGGGAGGTGAGTGCTGGGCTAAGTCCTACATACACCCAGGGGAGGTTTTCATGGAGGGCTGCAGGCCCGTCGGCCATGCTCAGGCCCTGTGGTTGGTCAGTCTGGGAGAGATACAGAAGGAGGGGATGCAAGCAGTGGGCTCCTCAACCCGCCACCTATCCTTTCTTGCAAGGTGCATTAGCCTCAGTCCTCCCCTCGCTCCCCTTCCAGAGCTGATCGGGTTTCAGTCTGTTAATGGCAGTGAGTCATTTGAGCAAGAAAGGGTAGGTGGGGAGGTTGAGGGGCTCCCTTGTCCTCAGCTCTAAGGAGCCTCTGAATAAGAGAAGGGTAAGGGGACACTGCGTGCTCCTCTGGTAAGAAGGGAAGGAGACGCTAAGTCTCAGAGGACCCCACAGTGTAGGAATTGGAGAGGCAGGAGCTGGAGAGGGAGGATGTTAGTGTAAGAGACAGTGAGAAGAAAGAGGGAATGGGGTGGGGGGTGCTGGCCACATACCTGCTCCCACTGTCCCCCTCCATGGCCCAAGTCCAGCCTGGCCTCTGCCTCTGCCCCTACCTTGCTGAGAGACTTTGCAAATGTGTCCAACCCTCTCTGGGCTTCAGCAACCTCATCTCTGGCCACAGTTTCAGGGCTCTAGCATCAGGTGTCTTTAGGATGCCATTTGACAAAAAGTCAGGGAAGGCAAACACAGGGAAAATAAGGCCCAGAGAGGGAGGCCGATTTCCCCAGATCACCAGCAGGAAAAGAAGCCCCATGGAGAGGGTGCCTGCGGCCACACTGCCAAGACCTCACACTCTCTCCATCCCTCAGCCTCAGAGTGGGTGCCTGTGAATGCCCGGCCCGTGATGGTGACCCAGCAGACCGTGCGGAACCTAGCTCTGGGAGACAAGTTCCTCCTGCGTGTGTCTGCAGTGAGTTCCACAGGGGCTGGCCCGCCGGCCATGCTGGACCAGCCCATCCACATACGAGAGAACATCGGTAAAGCCCATCCTGGCCTTCTGCTCCCCAGCCCTTCCCAGACACTTTATCTAATGGAGAAACTGAGGTCAGCGGTCAGAGAGAACCAGGCGTCTCCTCCGTCCCACGCTCACATGCACAAGCCACACCCTGTCACCGTCTTGCTTAAGAAAGTTCCAGTCTCCTCAGCAGCAAGGAGCCTCTGGAGGTCTAAGAAGCCATTTCCCTGAGTGGTCCAGCCCCAACACCTTGAGGAAGGGGCTTACTGATGCTCAGAAACAAAACGTCAAGTTCCCTGGGTCACCTGCTCAATGCTAAGAGTCCATCTGAGCTTTCTCCCATCTCCTCTTAAACCCTCCATTTTCTGCCCATTTCCTGTGGGCTGGGTTCCAGATTCTCTCAAAGGTTTTGGAAGAGAGAGAAAGCCCTGCTCGCCCCTTGTTCCACCAAGGACCTAGTGGGAAGAAAAAGAGGGTCTGTGAAAGGTCCATGAAGACTTCTCCATTGCAGAGGGCTCACCTCACTCGCGCCTGGCAGGCCAGCTGCTGTCCCCATTGCTAATATTTCTATTTGCAAGGTGCATTAGCCTCAATCCTCCCCTCGCTCCCCTCCCAGAGCTGATCGGGTTTCAGTCTGTTAATGGGAGTGAGTCATTTGGTCTGATCTGAGGTCTTTGGGGACAGCACAGTCCCCAGGGTGAGGAGAGACACAGGAAGGCAGGTGGCCTGAAGCCTTCTCCACCCTTCCATCTTGTTTCTCCACCAGGGGATGGACAGTTCCTGGCAGAGGCTGCACAGAACCCTGTAGTTGTAGACGAGGCCTCCAGAAGGAGAGGAGATCCACAGGAGGGGTCAAGTCTGGACTCAAAAGGAAATGTTCAGCTCTGAGGCCTGAGAGACTTGGGAACCTTGGGGTTAGGGAGCTTAGATACATAGACTATTACAGCCAAGCAGATCCCAAGGAGCCCAGGGCCTCCCTTGAGGTCGCCCAGCCTTTTATTGGCAGTTCCAGGGTCTGATGCCTACAAAGGACCACTCATGCCCCACTGCACTGCAGGGCATCTTCTCTGATGGCACCCAAAACCCAAGGACATTCCCAGCCTTTGGGTGACATGTGGCCCTACCTGGCAGCTGCAGTATGGCCGTGTCTACTCTAGTCTTGGAGGTGCCAGGAAGCCCTCTTGGTCGGGAGGGTGCTGGGCCTTCCCCAGGGAACCAGGGAGCTCAGACTCTGAGAGGCCCCTGAGGCCCAGCATTGATGGAGCCAGCCAGACTCAGCACCCACTTCTCCACTCAAATTCCTCTGGCAGGAGAGAAAGGGATTTCCTGAAGAAAAGAGGGAGAGGAAGCTGTGAGCAAGTGAGGAACAGCCAGGCTCTTCCCGGGCAGGGCAGGGCGGGGGCCCTGTCCAGGATCCTTGGCTGCTCAGCTGTCCCTCCTCAGCCACCTGGAGCTGCCAAGCGTTCCTGGCCCCCTGCAGCTGTCCCGAGAGCATTCCATGCCTGAGCTCCCAGAGCCAAGTGCCTGCTCAGCTAATCCTCGGAGACACCGTGTTCCTTCTCACTGTCTCATCCTCCTCCGCCCAGCATGCCACCAACCAACTGCTGCCACCTGTTTGCTGCAGAGGAGCTTCAGTCGTGGCCCCAGCACCCTCCCCCCCACCCCGGGGGACAGGGGTGGCGGCCACTGCAGCTTCCCTTAGAAGCTCAGGGGCTTCTGTGGTTGCCCCTGACCAGATGAGGGTCAGAAGGTCATTCCTTAGCATAGCAGGCGGCTGAAATAGGACTTCCGGAAGAACTTCCCAGCTCTGAGACTAACAAATTATGGGAGGGTGACAGAGGAAGAAGGGTGTATACCTGTCCTGGCTTCATTTAGGAAGGGAAAGATGCTAAGCCTCTCAATAGGGCCTGGAGACAGATGAATGGGCAAACAGGGGTTCAAAAGGGCCTCTCTGAAAGTTCTGGGCTTGTGGAGGGTGAGGGTATTAGAACAGGGAGGCAGCAGTTGCCTCCTCTTCCTAGAAGTGCAGCCTGACAGGTGCAGCACCAGCTCCCCAGCAGAGGGAGACAGAGAGTCAGCTGGGGCTCATCTGGTGCTTGGGAATGCCTGGGCTGCAGGGCAAATCCTGTCCTGGCAGAGTTGAGGTGCCAAGGGAGCGCCTGGGATGCTTACCAGTTCACACCTTTGAGGAGCTGACCTCCTGAAACCTCCTGCTCCCTTATGGGATTTGGGCCCTAGACCTCAGGAGTGAGAGCTTCTTCACCCTTCCCACAAGGAGGGAGCCCATGGCAGCCAGACCACAGCCAGGACCCTCCTCCCAACCAGCGTCCTTCACCAGCTGTCCCCTGCCCCACCACAGAAACCCCAACCAGCACCCCCACTGCACTGCTAAGCCCAGACTCTTGCTTTGATCCAGAGGCCCCCAAGATCCGTGTTCCCCGCCACCTCCGTCAGACCTACATCCGCCAGGTGGGAGAGACGGTCAACCTGCAAATCCCCTTCCAGGTTAGTATTCCCCCGACCAACAATAAGAGCCTGAGTGGGAATCAGGGACCCCATCTAAGGGGAGGCTGAGAAATAGCAGGATCTCCACGGGTCCAGCTGGGACCCAGCAAGAAGGGCTCATCCTCCTGCAATCATGCACAAGACTCAGTGGTGATTCTCAGCCTGGGGATGGGCTGATGGGCCCCCAGGGTGGGCTGGACACCTGGAGGATGTGGCTCTGGGCACACCTGTGGCTCCAGCCTCTGCCACCCTTCCTGAGACGGGCCAATTGGGTAGGCTCCCCCAGGCACCGCTCCAGAGACTACTGGAGTTAAGGGGGTGTGGGGACACTGGCACCTCCCTACACTCACCCTAGGGGCTCCTCCCTGCCAGGGAAAGCCTCAGCCTCAGGCCACATGGACCCACAACGGCCATGCCCTGGACAGCCAGCGGGTGAGCGTGCGTACTGGGGACCAGGACTCCATCCTCTTCATTCGCTCGGCCCAGCGCTCTGACTCTGGCCGCTATGAGCTCACCGTGCGCCTGGAAGACCTGGAGGCCAAGGCAACCATTGACATCCTGGTGATTGGTACGGGGCTAGGGGAACAGGGCTGCCTCACGAGGAGACCAGAGCCCCCAACCTCGTACCCCAGAGCTGATGGCTGATAGCAGCAGGCCAAGGGAGTGTGGCAGGAGCCAAATCTTGGGTGTGAGAGCTCTGTGGCTGGCCTGGCCCTCACGCTCACTTCCCCTTGCCCTCTGGGCCTGCAGAGAAACCTGGACCCCCCAGCAGCATCCGGCTCCTGGACGTGTGGGGCTGCAACGCTGCTCTTCAGTGGACACCACCCCAGGACACAGGCAACACGGAGCTCCTGGGCTACACGGTGCAGAAGGCAGACAAAAAGACAGGGGTGAGGCTGGCTGGGACAGAGCAGGGTCGGGGTAGGAAGTGGTCAAGGTGGCGGGGAAGGCCCATCCCACAGAGTCTAGGGACCAAGTCTAGGGACCGAGTTCTGGTCTGCCCACTGCTAACCTGACCCCCTAGGAGGCCCTTAGCAAGACTCTTCCTCTCTGGATCTCAAGATGCTTCCTAAAGACTGCAAGGAGGGCTGGCCTGGGCTGTCTGCAGCCTTTCAAGCTCTGGAGCCACGCTACCCAAATCTTAATGGCACATGAGTCACCTGAGGAGCTTGCTAAGAGGCAGAGTCTGACTCAGTACATCCAGGGTGGGGTCTGAGAGCCTGTGTTTTGAAGAAATTTCCAGATGATGCTGAAATTGCACATCTGTGGGCCATACTTTGCCATGAAGGCTCTAGGATCCTCTGAGGATCCTACAGAGGTCACCTGAGTGACCCAGGGACCCCTTCTTCCAGTTCAATGTCCCTGAGGCCCAAAGCTGGATGGTTCAGCATCCCCGGGTTGGGGGCATGGAATGAGTTCCTGTGAAGAGAGGGCTTCAGGGTAAGCAGGGAGGGCGAGAACGGGTGAGAAGCGAGGGTGACGCCCGGGGCCCTGCAGCAATGGTTCACAGTGCTGGAGCGCTACCACCCGACCACCTGCACCATCTCCGACCTCATCATCGGCAATTCGTACTCCTTCCGGGTCTTCTCAGAAAACCTGTGTGGGCTCAGCACCTCCGCCACCGTCACCAAGGAGCTCGCCCACATCCAGAAGGCAGGTGGGTTTGGGCCAGGTCTGGCTGCGCTGACTCCCCCTGTCTCTGCCTCTTCCTCAGTGTCTTCTCTGCATCCCTCTCTCTGGGCTTCTCCTGGGCATCTGCCCCTGGAACACCCGCTGTCCCCTCACTCCACAGCTATGCATACACATGCATGGAGTGGCTGCAAAGTAGTGAATGTGGTTGATTGATTTTAACAAACACATCAGAGCAAATCCACACAAATGAAAGATGCTCCTTGGGAGGCCATGTACTTATTGCAAAGATGCGTGTGGCTGCCAGCATCATAGCAGCCGTCGAGTCTCAGGCAGTGAGTGTCCCAAGGGAATCTAGAGGGTGACCTGTGCATGGATGGGTGAGTTTGCTAAAACAAGCCTTCCAACCCCTGTACACACCACATAGATGGGCAAGAGAGATAGGAGTATTTACTGTCTCCACCCAGGCACCGACCCTCTTGCGTCAAATCTTAAACCCCAGGCCCTTTTCCCTGTCCCCTGTCTGCCCCGGGGCCCTCCCTGACCCACCATCTGTGTGGGTTCCAGAAGGCAAACTTTATTTAACACCAGCCTGAGCTGCACAGAATTAGGAAGAAATGTTTGTTTAAAAAAGGAAAGCCAGTCAAGTCTCCAAAGACAAACACAAAGGAAACGTGGTGTCTGAGTTGCGAGCCTCCGCCTTCTGCCAAGATGGTCTCATCTCTCCGGTTTCTCCTCCTTCTCTCCTCTGCTCACCACCCTGACCCACCCAACTACAGTCTCAGCCTTCTCTGCCTCTTTGAGATTGTCCAAGTTCCTGTCAGTAAGCCATGACTTGCGATCGATCTAGGATCACAGTCGTAGCAGGTCTCCTTCACTCCTGGAAGCTCAGACTCACCCGACTTTCTCCCCTGAACCCAGATATTGCTGCCAAACCAAAAGGGTTTATTGAGCGAGACTTCTCAGAAGCCCCCTCATTCACCCAGCCCCTGGCTGACCACACCTCCACCCCTGGCTACAGCACCCAGCTGTTCTGCAGTGTCCGAGCTTCACCCAAGGTGAGGGGCCAGGCCCTGCTGTGTGTGCCCTGGGCTGGTGGGAGCAGGTTGGGACAGCAGGGCTGAGGAATCCTCCGGGCATCTGCACCTAAGCCTGGGGATGGCCTGCAAGAGCCCTGCCCCAGTCCACACCTCCCCAGCTCTCTTCTGACCATGCCTCCCAGCCCAAGATCATCTGGATGAAAAACAAGATGGAGATCCAGGGCAACCCCAAATACCGCGCCCTCTCTGAGCAAGGCGTCTGCACCCTGGAGATCCGGAAACCCAGCCCCTTTGATTCTGGGGTCTACACCTGCAAGGCCATTAATGTGCTGGGGGAGGCATCTGTGGACTGCCGGCTAGAGGTCAAAGGTGAGAGTTTGAGGATGGGAGAACAACAGTCAGCACCTCTCTGGAGCCGGACTAGAGGCAGCAGAGAGCTTAAAATCAAGGCAGAAGAGAAGGGGTAGTAAGATTGAGGTCAGGCTGTGCCGATTACTTTCCAAGCAGGAGGGTGGGCAGGTGTAGAGGAGGGCGTGTAACCGTGAACCTTGTCAGTTCCCCACCACTTCCCCCGAGCTCTGACTGCAGCGTCTCTTCCAGCCTCAGCTACGCACTGAAGAGCCACAGGAGGAGGCGGTGATGAGGAGCCAGGTAAATGGCCAGACCCACCCACTCTGCTACCTCTGCAGGTGCCACAGAAGCAGACAGGAGGCCGGGAACAGGGGCTGGGGGTGAGAAGGGAAGGTGGTGGTCAGCTCTGGGGACAAACCTGTGGACACAGGCAACTAGCACGCATCTCCAGAGACTCGCAGTGACATTGCAGGGCCAGGTGATGCCAGTGTGGCCTGGAAGGGGGGCGACTCCGTGGGCTGCCACATGATGAGAGTCTACTCCCAGCTCTGAGTGACCTTCTGCAAGGGTGTTCTCTTTGGACACATTTCCTCATCAGAAAGGTGGGGATAACAACCTTTCCCTGCCTTCCCTCTGCTGGTGGTTCTGAGGCTCTGCATAAGTACAGAAGTATCTAGAATTGCGGTGGGCAGAGCTCAGACCAGGGCCTGAGGAGGGAGGCCTGGTGAGGACGAGGGTGCTGCTCCCCTCCCCTCTCTGCACCTCTCTGGCCTGCAGCCAAGCTCTGCTCACACCAGGGCCTCAGGAAGCATGTCCTCCCCCAGGTCCCCCAGGCCCACCATCAAACTCCAGAGACACTCAAGACCCCCACTTCCATAGCAACGGCTGAAAGACCTGCCCCTGGTACCTGCTGGCCCCCCTCTCTCCCACAGGCTGCTGTCCAGAACTCAGGAGTGGGCCTGGTAGGCCCGGGCCAGGCTACCTGGGCTCAAGGGGTCCTGGAAGGTGCAGAGACGGGAGTGCTCCGCGGAGCTGCGCACTGGGTGGGAAGCACTCGAATAAAGATGTGTGGTGTCACAGTGCGGGGCCTCTGTGCCAGTGAGTGACATCAACTAGGGGGAGGAGCTGCATCGCTAGGAGGGGGGTGTCTGAATGTGTCACCATGAGGGGTGTCTCCAGATATGTCACCATGAGGAAGACGCCAACGGGAGGAAGAGGTCTCAGGATGTCATGGGTCTGTGTGTGTTGGCAGGGGTTTCTGGACATGTGAATTTTCAAGATCTCGCTGCCTGATCAGGGTTTGCTACCCCAAGTTCATAACTATGGAAACAGACACACCTTCTCTGGAACCCTCTTTGCTGGAATGCCTCCACATGCCCCCTGTCGCAGCTCCTCCCGGCCCCCTCCAATGCTTCTCCTCTGCTGAGGGTGTCTTGTTGCCCTCAACAGTGGTGGGGGTGGGTGCCCAGCAATGTGCGCTCCACAGGGTTCACAGTTTTTTTATTAGTCACGTGGGCCTCCCTTGGGAGCCGGGGCACAGCCCATTTCCAACAGAGGGAAGGGCCTGGAAGCAAGGCCTGGGGTTAACACTCATGTTCAGAGCCCGTCAACTCGACGGCCACCTCCCCTCCCCTGCCTCGTCCCTTTACACAGGGACTTCAGGCTTGGCAGGACATGGGTTGGTCCTTCCCCCGATCCCTAAAGTCCTAGACCCCCCACACCTGCAACAGAGCTTCTGAAGCCCCTGAAAATGCAGCTAAATGCTAGGGGTATTGACGGATTCGCATGACAGCAAGACCGTCCCCACACTCTCAGGAGGGTGGTCTCCTTTGCCTGCTGCAGCTGGCTATACCCCCCCAGGAGGGCCACAGTCCACCCCGTCCCAGGCAGGCAGGATGCTCCCAAGAGTTGACATGTCTAGGGTTCTCCTCTCCATCAGGCCCAGAAGCAGCAGAGATGGGGTCACCTAGGAGAATCCAGGCCTGGCATCGGGTGGCCAGTGGGGCTGGTGGCCCAGATCACAGGTAATTGCACTCTAGGCTCCTCTCCAGAAAGCTCAGGGCAAGAAGGAAGGCTCAGAGCTGCCACCTCGTGGCTGTTTGAGGCCAGCACCTACCGCACCAAGCTCAGGGCGCAGAGCCTGCACTCCAGAAAATATCAGAAATGATTTCTGAATCGCTTGAACCCAGGAGGCGGAGGTTGCAGTGAGCTGAGATCGAGCCATTGCACTCCAGCCTGGGCAACAAGAGCAAAACTCCATCTCAAAAAAAAAAGAAAGAAAGAAATGATTTCTGAACCTACCCTTTCTGCCTCTCCCACACATAATCCTGGGTAGACCCAAGGCAAGTAGAGCAGGCACCCTAGCACCTGGTATGGCCTGGGGCCCAGAGTCCTCAGAGGTGGGCATGGCAGCTCCTTGATTTCTGTCCCTTAGCTGCTTCTGGCTACCCTCTCCTACAGAACAGGAGAGACAGCCAGGCCAGTGCATCCTCGACCTCTCTCCTCCCATCTGTCTCAGAGGGATGCTCTCCTCTCCTTAAGCTTGGGCCTGGGGCTGCACCACCAACACTAAAGACAAGCAGACCCCCCTGCCTCACTGCAGAAGCCCAAGCACCTTCTCCCAGCCCAGGGGGCTCCTCTGCAGTCTCGGCCTCCCCAAGACCTGCCCAGGCCTGAAGCGCTGGACTGCTCCTGGGATGGTAAGGCAGGTGGGGGCTCTGAAAACTCTCACCTCTAGACACCAGGTCCCTTCACAGGATCCTTGCCCTCCCAAGCCTCCTGCAGGGCCCAGAGGTGTAGGGTAGTTAACTCCTAGTGGAAGGACCATGCTCTGTGGGTATCTCTTCAGAGTTTCCCCCATGCCCCTGACCCACAGCCCAGCTGGGGCAGGCTCAGGGAGACCCCTGGGACAGTGGGCAGGTGAGGACTGGACTGAGATCCCGCTGGATGTGGGCTGGTGAGAGCAGAAGGTGGGGTCTAGTCATCAGGCCTCTCTTCTGGGAGATCCTCATCAATGGGGGGTGTGGGCTGGCAGCGGAAATGGTCATTCCAAATCTTAAGGAATGTGACCCGGAACTTCTGGATGCGGAAGGCGTAGACGATGGGGTTCATGGCCGAGTTGCCGTGCGTGAGGAAGATGGCAATGTAGGTGAGGATGCTGGGCTTGTGGCAGGATGGGCAGAAGAGGGTGATGCAGTTGAGGATGTGCAAAGGCAGCCAGCTGAGGGCAAAGAGGAAGAGGATGAGGGCCAGCGACTTGGCGATCTTCAGCTCCTTCCCATAGTACTTCTGCGGGTCGCCAGAGGAGGCCGACACCTTCTTGTTGAGCTGCTTGCGGATCAGGTAGAAGACCTCTAGGTAGATGAGGACCATGAGGAGCAGCGGGGGCAGCACCCACACGAAGAAGTTGAAGTAGACCATGTACTCCATGCTGATGACCTTCTCGAACTCGCACTTGATCACAGGCTCCCCCACGCTGCCATTGGCCGCCCAGGCCCGCTCCACTGCACTCAGATTGTTCCAGCCAAACATAGGGGTCAGCCCCACCACAAAGGAGAGGATCCAGCAGCCGGCGATGGCCACCGCTGCCCTCCGGGGGGTCACCACCATCTTGTACCTGGGAGAGAGGAGGGCAGAGTGTCAGGATCTGCCTCCCAGCTGCCTCGAAGGGCCCCTCTGAGGCACATCTGGCCTCCAGGGGCCTCTAAGAGGAGCCCCCTGCCCATCCAGGGCCCCGTGAGCAGGGAGGTGTGTGTCTTTTGCTCGAAGGTTGAGTCTTCAGGATCTAAGATTTAGTGCTTGCCATGCATTGGCTCATTCTCCTGCGAAGAGAGGAAATCCAGATTAATGGCAAAAGTAGTCATAGAAAATCACAAAGGACCTCCTTTAGCAATGTTAAGGAAACGACCACAGTATAAATTGCTCCCATGCACTCAGCACACCCTCCCTGGTTATCTCATCATTGCTTCATGACAGCCTGTATCACATAGGAAGGCACTGGCGGAATGCGGACTGCCCAACTGACAGATGAGGAAACTGAGGTTCAAAGTAGTCACAGGATCTGTTCAAGGCCACATGGAAGGTGGCAGTGCTGTCCCGTGCTTCCTAAAACATGTCTAAACACTGACTAAAACAGCCAGGTAATTAACAAACCATCTATCCCTTCTCTTGGGCCAGTGAACACAACTGTCATTTCAAAAAATCTTTCACACAACTCCCCTTCTTTGGGCCTTGCCCATACTCCCCGGCCAGTGCCTCACCTCCCATCTCCATATCAACTTCCTGTTTCCCCTCCTGATCGCTGTGTAGCACTTACCTCCTAAGGGCTTGAGCTCAAGAACCAGCTCCGCATTCCCAAGCTAACTGGGAATGATGCTCAGGAAAGAAAACTGACATTCACTGAGCACCTACTACATGCTCGATACTTTCACTCATTCACTCATTTACGCACACGTACATGGATGCATTCATTCAGCACCAACACCTAAGAGAAGCAGACTCCCCTGCCTCATTTGTGGAGTGCTTTCTGCGCTAGGCATTGCTCTCTGCGCTGAGAATAAGATAAAAGATCCCCGCTTCTACATATCTCACATTTTGGGTGAAGAGACACATGACACAAAAGAAAGAAAATAAACAAAACAACTACAGATCATTTTATGTCCTTTAAAGGAAATAGGCTGTGTCAAGGGACAGAGCTTTCTAACTTTTTTCACGTCACAAAGAAGATGGAAATGTCTGGATGACAAGGCTGCTCATGAGCCACAAGCGTTGGGCGTGTTCATATCTCAGGAGTTCCTACTTCCCTTTAAACCAATCTAACCAGCAGCCATCGCGGCTTCTGCCTACACACTGGCCTTGGAGACAGTGCCAAGGGCTGGGTCTCACCCAGCTCCGTGCTGAGGAGCCGGCTGAACGGCAGCAGCTTGCCCAGTTGTTATTTTCCAATGCGGCTTCTGAAGTTGATGGAGTGCCTGCTCGAGCACATAAACAGCTCCCGAGACCCAGAAGTGTGAAGAGAGACGCTGCCGAGTGCTTCCTTCTGCCCCAGGATGCAGAATCTGCAGCCTTCTCCTGTACAATGGTGATGCTTAAAGTCTCTCTTGCCCCAGACAACGCTTCTCCTAGACCCTTTAGCATCCATCAAAGCTCACCTGCTCTGTGAAGGCTATGGGGGTAGGAAGGGGGACAGTTTGCAGAGTGGGAGGAACTGGATGCCCCCTCTCCACCCCACCTAGAAGATAAGGACTAGAAGAGACCTTTGGAATCTCATTTTCCATCACTTGATTGTCCCAGTGAAGAAATTGAGTAGATGATTCCAACACCTTTAGGGCAGTGCCCCTCCCCCACTGTGATTACAGGATCCTTGTGCCCCAAACCACCATCAAGGGGCCTTGAGAGGTGACCAGTTCACTCATGCCTCTGAAGTTTTCTTAGATACAATCCTCGCTCTCTTGCTGTAATTGAAGCCCATTCCCTCCTCTGTATCCTCAGCAGAATGGCCAGGCCTGGTACAGACACTGGGAGTCAGAAGACCCAAATTTGGGCCGACAGTCTGCAACTTGCTAGATCAGTTTCTCCTCTGTAAAGGAGACCTACTTCAGAGGGAGAGGATCAAATGAGATACTACGTGTGCAAGTACTCGGTAAACACCCGACCAGTATTCCTTTGCCTGAGCCCTTCTTACCCCTCCAAGCTCCTAGACAAATGCCCATCTGGAAATCTCCAGTATGTCTAGATGCTCAGCAAACACAGCCTAAGGGCTATTTACACATGTCACTCACGTCTTCTTCCTGACCATCTCAAAGTGTTCCCCACGTGTCCTCTCAGATACCATGGAAAAAGTTCTGGGCGTGAGTATATGGGGAAAGACCAAAGGAACATCGGTCATTCTGAAGGCTAAGGGATGCTGTCTCAGCAGTCACACAGCAGAGAGTGGGGCCAGGTCCCCAGGTGAACCTCAGCAAGGAAAGAGAGCTGTCACTACAGAGAGAAGGTTGGAGCCAGGTGTCCTGCCTACCCCCACCACACATCACATCTGCCATTTATACCACCTTTGTCATTTACAAATGCCTTTCTCAGTCCTGTCTCAGGTAATCCCCATAACCGCTGCTATGGTGAGCACAGCAGATGAGGGAATCCCCATTTCACAGACTAGAAGCTCCACTGGCCTGGGTCTCCTGACTTCAAGCCCAGCTCTCCTTCAGGGTACCAGGCTGACTGTGAGTTGTTGAGATGCAGATGATTGGCAGGTTGAAAATATCCCTTGCCTAAGAAATTTAAAATGGGAACTTCTAGACCCTGCCCAAGGAGGGCACCACCCAGAGTCAGTAGGGTGGGCCAGGTGACTTCCGGTGCTGCCGTCCAGCCTATGGATTGGGAGATCTAGCCTGGGACCCATATCTGGGCAGTGATGATCTGTGGAGAGAGGAGAGGTAGGAGGAGAGAGGGAGGAGGTGACTTTTAGCGAGAGAGGTGCCTCCCTCCCCTCTTCTTTCCTCACTCCTCACCCTGCTGACTGCCTGGAGCCCCCAGGGTTAAAGCTTTCCTGGGGCTCCTCCAGGACCCAGTCCCAGTAGGCCCTGCAGCTTAGGGTATCAGCTCTCATCTGTTTTTCTTGCTATTTTCTCCCTGGTGGGAAAGGGCTGGACCCAAGACCTTGGCTGAGGTGGGGCAGGCTCTCACAGGAAGGGCTACCCCCTAGGGCCAGGGGAGAAACTCACCTCTCCTTACATGTGGGAAACGAAGCGGAAGCTGCAAGTCCTGGGGCATGCATGGGGTGGGGGTGTGCGGAAGGTGCCTCTGACTCTTGGGAATGCCCCTGCCAAGTCCACAGTATCCCCGAGGGCTGTGTGGGAGCTAAGCAGGGAGATGCTGCTCCGAGGAGTGTGCAGCTCAGGCAGACACTAACGGGGGAGCAACAGAACGGAGACAGGAAGACACCAATGGGGCCCCATCCACAGGCCACCAGGACAGACAGTGTCTTAAAGACAGCCCTGAGGGAACCAGGGAGAGCCCCACCACCTCCAGAATCTCCCTCAAAGTGCATAAAATCCCACGAGGAATGAGACGTTCCTTTGGGTTAAGAGTTGCCTTCTCTGTGTGCTATTTATTTATTTATTTATTTATTTATTTTACTGAGATAGGGGTCCCCCCACGTTGCCCAGGCTGGTCTCGAACACCTGCGCTCAAGCAATTCTTCCACCTTGACCTCCTAAAATTCTGGAATTGCAGATATGAGCCACCACACCCACCTGTGTGTTGTTTTTAAAAGCTGAGATAACATGAACTGTGTAGTATGAATCCGTTTATTAGTCGGAACTTCTCATGGATGATGGTAACATGAAAGGACAGAGTCCCCGGAGCAATGGGCTACAGAGACCTTGGGAGGGAACGGGATGGCTTGAGGAGAGAAACAGAAGGGGGTTCCCGCTGAGCCTCTCAGTGTTGTCAAGATCTGGTGGCTGAACAGAAAAGGATTTCATATCATAGCTGCAGCAAAACTGTCAATGTGGTTTACAGGTGGAAATGAGGAAACAAAGTCTACAAATCCTGCGTCCAACTAGGGCAGGGCAGAGAAAGCCACTGGTTCTTCCCAGGACACCCTGGCAGGGCTGCCATATGAGGGGTGGGAGATTCTGGAGGCTAAGTGAAGCAGGAGCTCAAAAATAATAGTTATCTGATCAATAATAACAACAAAAATGCTGGTAAGTGCTAACATGTATTTGCATGTGTTGGGCACTGGCTATTTATTTATTTAAGAAGTAGAGTCTCACTCTGTCTCCTAGACTGGAGTGCAGTGGTGCAATCACAGCTAACTGTAACCTCAAACTCCTGGGCTCAAGGGCTCCTTCCACCTCAGCCTCCTGAGTAGCTGGGACAAGTGTGTGCCACCATGCCCAGCTATTTTTAAACATTTTTGTAGAGATGGGGGTCTCACTATGTTGCCCAGGCTGATCGCAAACTCCAGGGCTTAAGTGATCCTCCTGCTTTGGCCTTCCAAAGTGCTGCAATTACAGGCATGCGCCACTGTGCCTAGCCCTGGGCACTGACTTTGTAGACATGGTTTTATTGGTACTTCAGCACAACCTTATCAGTTAGATACTACAGGTTGAGCATCCCTAATGTGAAAACCCCAAATCCCAAATGCTCCAAAATTCAACACTAACTGAATGCCAACAAGAAGCTCAAAGAAAATGTTCTTTGAGCATTTCAGATTTCCAGATTAAGGATGCTCAACTAGTGAGTATAAGGCAAATATTCCAAAATTTAAAAAAATCCAAAGTTGGAAGCACTTCTGGTCCTACACATTTTGGATAAGGGATACTCAACCGCATCATTATTTTCATTTCCTAATTGCAGTAACTGAGACTTGCAGAGATCAGAAAACATGCCCAAGGCCACGCTGCCGGAAAAAGCAGGAAAAGAATTTCTAAGACTCCAGTATGTCCAAGTGCAAAGCCCACGCTGGATCCAGCTCTGCCACTCTGGGAGATGGAGGAGACGCGGGGATTGGAGGGTGGAAGCTTGGAGCAGAAGGGAGCCATGGCTAGGACCCGAAAGGCAAGCCTCTCCTTCTCCAGGCAAATCTCCCTGGAGTAAGTAGTTGTGAGGATGGCTTCATACCTTGCCTGGGAGCCTAACTCCTCACCCAAAGTCTGATCTCTTTCTGAGCCACCAGATTGACCTATTCACATGCACGCACTGCCTACGTATTTAGTGGGTGTCTTGTTCCTGCTGGGGGCAACCAGGTGGTTGAGACTTACCCTTTCATTTATTAAAGGGGTATTCATTGAGCACCTATCAGGTGCCAGGTTCTAGGTGTTAGGGTTCAGGAATATAGATGAGAACAGACTCTCATGAAAGTATCATTCTACAGACAGAGAAACAGGCAATAGATATGCAAACAAATAAACCAGATCATATTAGAGAGCGACAAGACCTAACAAGTGAAATAAGTAGGATATCCCAGGAGCAAGTGAGTGGGCAGGGCAAGCTGCTGATGTGGGTTAAGTAGGCAGGGCAGCCTCTCTAAGGATGACATAAGGAGCTGAGCGCCAAAGGACCACAGACAAGCCAGCCAGGGGAAGATCTGGGACAGAGCCTTCTAGGCAGAAGATACCATGGGAGAGAGGTCCTGAGGCCAGAGTGGGTTTAAGGAGCAGAGAGAGGGCTAATGTGAAGGAGCCTCAGGGGTGAAGGCCCAAGAGGGGCCAGCTCAGTCAGAGAAGAGACCTAGGGCTGAAAGAGCTGAAGCAAGTGTCTGGTGTTTACTCTAAGTACAAGGGGAAGCCATTTTAAGCAAAGGAATAATATAATTGAATTTCTGTTTGTAAAAGATAACTCAGGCTGCTGTGTGGAGAATGCGTCACATCAGGGAATGAGGAAAGGCAAGAAAACCAGCAGGAGGCTATTTTAACCAACCAGGCAGAGGAGGGTGGGATGCTATAGCTGGCAGCATGGGAATTGAGGAGAAGCATATGGCTTTGAGATGTACTTAGGAGCAGGGCCAATGGGACCTGCTGCTAAGTTTGGATGTTGCTGTGGCATGAATGTGTCCCCCAAAGCTCATGTGTTGGAAACTTAATCCCCAATGCAAAAATGTTGAAAGGTGGGACCTTTAAGTGGTAATTAGATCCTGAGAGCTCTGCCCTCTTGAATGGATTAATGACATCATTGCAGAAGTGCGTTCATTGTCACAGGAGTGGAGTCTTTTTAAAAGATGAGTCTGGCCACCTTCTTTTCTCTATCTTGAGAGTGTGCTCTTTTGTCCTTCCACTCTTCTGTTATAGGACGAGCCAGAAGAAAGGCCTTTGTCAGATGCAGACCCTCAATCTTGGACTTCTCAGCTTCCAGAAACGTGAGCTGAGTAAACTTCTTCTTTTTTTTTTTCAATAAATTACCCAGTTTCAGGTATTCTGTTATAGCAGCACAAAATGGACTAAGACAGAAAATTGGTACCAGAAGTGGGGTTGTTTCCATAACAAATACCTGAAAATGTGGAAGCCGCTTTAGAACTGGATAACAGGTATAGGCTGGAAGAGTTTGGAGAAGCAGGCTAAAAATAGCCTAGACTGTCACGAATGAAGCATTAAGGGTGATTCTGGTGAGAGCTCAGAAGACAAGAGCTGTAGGGACCAACCGAATCTTTTTGGGGATGACTCGAATGGTGGTGATCAGAATGCTAGCAGAAATTTGGACAGTAAAGAAATTTGGATGAGGTCTTGGATGGAAACAAGATACTGAAAACCAGAGTCAAGGTCATCCTTGTTATGCAGTTGTAAAGAACTTGGTGGAATTGCTTCTGTGTCCCAGGCCTTTGTGGAAGGCAGAACTTTAGAGCAACTAACTGGGATATCTAGCAGAAGAAATATCTAAGCAACAAAACATTCAAGGTGCTACATGGTTTCTTTTTGCCATGGATAGCAAAATGAAGGAAAATAGAGATGATTTAAAGATGAAACCTATCATTAAAAAGGAAGTAGAATGGAAAGGTTTGGAAAACTCTCAGTCTGGCCATGTAAAGAATTAAAAAGTGTGTTCAGAAGAGAATACTAAGGATGTGACCAAAACACCATTTGCTAAAGAGAACAATATGGAGAGAAGGAAGCCAGGTTCTATTCATCAAGATGATAGGAGAATGACCACACAGGCATTTCAGAGATCTTCAAGGCAGGCGAGGACCTTTACAGCAAGGCCTCCAGAAACACACCGGCAGGACCCCGGCACTTGCTGCCCAGGGCCACCTCAGATCTCTGCTCCGCCACAGTACTCTTTGACAGCCCCAGCCATGGCTCAAGCGGGCCCCGATGTAGCTCATGCGGCTGCTCCACAGAGCACAGTGGTAGGCAGGTCTTGGCAGTGCCCACATGCTGCTGACTCTGCAGGTGCACAGAGTGTGGGAGCTGTGGGGTCATGCCAGCCTCCAAATAGATTTCAAAGGATATCCTGGACAGCCTGGAGGCCCCGGCAGAAACTTGTCACAGGGACAGAGCCACCACAGAGAGCCCCCTCCAGGGCAATGCCACTGCACAGACCCCAACAGTGCAGGACCACCAGCATGCAAATCCTGCATGAGAGAGCTGCAGGCATGAGACTCCAATCCATGAGAGCTGCTGCATGAGCTGAGCCCGGCAGAGCCAATATGTCCAGGAGGTGGTGCATAGAGGAAAAGGCTGTTCTGGCATCTTAAGATTTAATGTTGTCTGCCTTACTGGGTTTTAGACCTACGTGGGTCCTGTCACTGCTTTCCTCTTACCTGTTCCTGCCCTTTGGAATGGGGATACCTTTCTTATTCTTGACCCACCATTGTACTTTGGAAGCATGTAACTTGTTTTGATTTCATAGGCTCACAACTCAAGAGAAATTTGCCTTAGGATGAATCCTGCCCTGAGCCTCACCCATATCTGATTTAGATAGGACTCTTGAGTTGATGCTGGAACTAGTTAAGACTTTGGGGGCTACTGGGATGGAATAGGTGTATTTTGCGTGCGAGAAGGACATGAATTTTGAAGGCCAGGGCAGAATGCCATGGTTTGAATGTGCCCCTCAAAGCTCATATATTGGAAACAATTCCCATTGCAACAATGTAGAGATGTGGGACCTTTAAGAGGTAATTAGGTCATGAGACTCTGCCCATAGGAACGGATTAAAGCTGCAGGAGCAGGTTCGTTATCGCAGAAGCGGGGTCCTTATGAAGGATGCGTTCAGCTCTTGCCTGTGTGATGCCTTCCACGTGTTATGAGGTAGCAAGGTCCTTATCAGGCATGCCTTTCTAATCTTGCACTTCCCAGCCTCCAGAACTGTGAGCCAAATAAATTTCTGTTCATTATGAATTACCTAGTCTGTGGTATTCTATTATAGCAGCAGAAAATGAAGTAAGACAGATGTCCAGGTGAAAGAAAGAATCAAGACGACTCTGATTTTTATCCTGACCACTGAGCAGAGGGCGCTGTCATTCCCCCAGTCTCCCTGACCCTTCTTTCCCTGAAGAGCCCACCCCCTTACCTTGAAGTCCGCGTCACTCTCCCTGAACTCTGCTCCACTCTCACCATGCTACTGGACACCCCTTTGTGTACATACCTGGGGCACTCTCCCACCTGAGAGCCTTTGCACTTCCTGTTCATCTCCTGAAATGTCTGGGAAGGCTCATTCTCCATTCATTCAGGTCTTCACTCAGATGGCAGGTCCTAAGGGAAGATTCCTGACTCTTCTGAAAAACAGTCTCTATCACTGTATCCTCTTGCCATATTTCATTTTCTTGATAGGGCTTATCACTTCCTGACCCTCTCCCTCCTCCTTATCTCACTCCCTCTCTTTCCCCCGCTCCTCCCTCCCTATCTATCTATCTGTGCCTTTGTTATCAGTTTCTCTCTAGTACTCCAGTAGAATGTAAGCCCCATTAGGACAGCACCTTTATTTAGCACGTTTACCACTGCATCCCCAGTACCTACATCAGCGCTCAATAACTATTTGTTGATTGAATTAATAAAGTACATGTAAAAGTGGATTAATGAAACCATACATCCACTTATTCAGAAATGATTGCTTGAGGACCTGCCATGTGAGTACATCTCAGGGAACAAGCGAAAAGGATTCAATGGTAGGTGCTCAATTAGAGACAGTCAGATTAGAAAGGCATGACCCTAGCCCTGGAGGCAATTACAGTGCCCCAGATGAAGAAAATCATCCCCCGGTTCATTCCTTGATGTCTGGGAAATGTAGGGGATCCACTGCTGAATCACACAACTCCTGGTCCCCTGCCTAGGTCCTGTGACATAAGGCTGCTATGACAGGGGCCTCTTATGAGAAGTATGAGCAATTGTCACCGGGTCACCAGCCAGCCACCAACACGTCCACAGTGGCTTGGAGTCCCAGCATCGCCCCGCATACTGTGAGACCAGCAGAGACTTCCTTGGCCAGAACTCACCTCCCCAGATCTCTTAACCTGCAACCCAGAGAAGCAGGTCTTCATCTCATGCTAATTCCCAGCAGATGTCATGAGAATGCCCAAGCTCCTCATCGGTCCTTTGTCTCATGAATCGTCATTTTCATGGATGAATTCACTTCTAGTTGGAGACCTGACTGTGTACGGTTGGGTGGCCTTTCCCTGCCTACACCCTCAGAGGGCACTCCTTCTGGATGACGGTGGCGATTGATTGTTAGGCTGACTCAGAGAACATAAACAATAAGCCACTTTAGGAAGAGCTCAGTCCAAATGCAGTGGCTCATGCCTGTAATCCCAGCACTTTGGGAGGTCAAGGCAGGTGGATCATTTGAGGTCAGGAGTTCGAGACCACCCTGGCCAACATGGTGAAACCCTATCTCTACTAAAAATACAAAAATTAGCTGAGCATTGTGGCATGTGTCTGTGGTCCCAGCTACTCAGGAGGCTGAGGCAGGAGAATCGCTTGAACCCAGGAGGCGGAGGGTGCAGTGAGCTGAGATTGCACCACTGCACTCCAACCTGGGTGACAGAGCGAGACTCCATCTCAAAAAAATTAAAAAAAAAAAAAGAATAGGAAGAGCTCAGATGCCATCAGATGGTGAACCCACCATGAGACCAATCAGCCAAGACACATTTGACAGAGAAAAAAGAAGGAAGAGGGGGTGGACATAGAGGTCCTACAGAATTCTCTTTGGTGAACGCAGGACAGCCAAACTGAGAAAGCTGCCAAGAAGCCACCACAGCACGGATGAGGCTGGAGTGCGCTGGTTCTGAAGCTGTCTGTCCTTGTCTTTCTCTCCTGGCCCTGCCCCACTTTGTATCACCATGGGGCTGACCGCTGCAGGCCACATTTCCCAAGGCCTGGGGCCATCTGGGTCCATGGGAAATACTGTAGTGCTGGAGCAATGGGGATGGGGGAGAGCTGTCCACCTCCCTGTCCCAGACGTGCGCTGGGCAGTGGTTATGACTCCTCCATGGCTCCACCACACACCAGACAAGCCCACCATGCGTGCCGCTTCTACCAGCCAACTGCAGCCCCTGGACTGTGGGATCTCCAACTCCTCGCTTTGTCCTTCTGCCTCGGGGTAGCTTCCTATGGTTACTAATCTCTAGGTTACCTCACACTCCTTGCTTGGTGTCTCAGCTGCTTTATCACCAATTCCTGGTATAAGGCCCTCAGCTGTAAACACCTAAAATGATTTCTGTGTTCCTGGTTAGACTCAGATGGTTCAGGATTGAAGCTGCATCAGGACAAACTGAGCACAGTCATCCCTAAGAACCCACCACCAGAGGTACAGGTATGAGTGAGTCATCCAACTGTTACATACGCCTTCACTCGGAGGAGAGAGAACCCACATGTGGGTTTGGAAAATGCTAAGCATGGCTTCACCTGAGGACAGGGTGACACAGTGTCCTGTCAACTGCTGAGACCAGAGCGGGGTCCTCAGGCCTGGCCGTCCCTGTTTCTCATCACCTGCTCCTCATGGAAGCACTGGACATGGGCCTCAGGGAGATGGATGGCCGGTGGGGTGGGGGGCAGAGGTCCAAGTCTTTCCACAGTCCTGAGGTTTGGATAGATAGGGACTGAATCCTCCCTCTTCCCTTCCCTCGCCCTTGGCTGGGAGGGATGCCAGTTCGTAGCTTTGGTCCACTCCTTCCCACCTCCTCTCTTATCAAGGATCTCAGCCACTTGTAACTGGAAACTTGGATCTCAAGAGCAGGGAAGTAAGGCTTTCAGACTATTAAACTACTTCCTGCAGAGAAAGTCTTCCTCCCCAAGGAGAGCAGGAAACCAGATATAATCAAAGGTGCTGGGCACACTCCAGGGGCCAAATATTTAACAGTAACATTGCCCAGGGGAGTTTGCTTCAGGGGCCCTGGGGAGGGGGCAGGATGTCAGGCCTGATAATCCTGCCTTGAATCCCACTGTGAGGGGCTCTGTGGCATCACCCACCGTCTAGAACATCAGTGCCTGCCAATCCCCAAAAGGCGCTCAGGCCAACACCCAAGGGCCAGACTGCAGGGCTACAGGGAGGAGGGCAGACACTCCGTGTCTTGAAAGAAAAGAGCTGTATAAATTGATTAGCTCATTAGTGTAATGGGCCTTGGAAATCACTCCTGGTCACTTGCTGAGGACAAATAACTCCACAGCCTGGTGGGAAAAACAATGAGGCTCCTGTGTGTGACTCAGTAACACCCTCTATCCTGAGCAACCTCCCCCACTGTCTGTCTTTGGATTCAGAGCCCCTTTCTGAGCACTCGACATGAGCAGAATAAACATAGCTCCCACCCCAAAGGAGTTCTCAGTCCACAGGAGAGGCCCAGCTGCTGCGCAAAGGGAGCCCCAGTCTGATGAGAGCAGCATGTACTGCAACACACAGGGCAGAGCTCCCTGCCAGCCCCCAGACTCAAAGGTTGCGTGGATGATTGACAGCACAAACTCCGCCCAGACCTGTGTGCCTGTGGCGATCTCTTCTTTCTCTCTCCGGGTGGGTGTTGTCATCCCAACAAACAGAAGTTTGGATTTGCTAAGCGGTTCTGATCCAGAGGGGGCTTCAGAGGGCTGGGTGTAAAGAGGGAGGCTTTCAGATTTGGAGGGGGCACATTTTCAAAGTATATTTGCCTCTGATCCCCATCCCTTTCTCCCAGTCCAGGGCATATCCTGTGGAATATTTCCCGGTAGCCAAGAGGTCAAGGTATGGCACTTTGAGACAATGCCCTAGGTGATTTCACAATGCAGCCACTTCCTCCCCTTCCAAAGTCAGGTACAGCCCCCACATCCCAGTGAGGGGGTGGTCCTTGAGGAGGAGGGGGTCTGACCGGACAGTAAACTCAGGAAAACTGGATCCAGACCTCAGCCTTTCCAGTTTCTCTCTGCACTGAGATGTGATTCTCTCCATCTCTCAGAGTAAGACCAGGTTGGCAAAAGGACCTAGGCCAATTGGCCCCACCTGCTATGGGTGACTGTTTCTGACTCATCCCATGGGACAGGAAAAAAAAACCATCCCAGTCATTAAGTCTGCATTCAGACTTAATGATCTGTGAGTAGCTGGTGCAGTGAGGCCTCACTGGGATGACCAGGGTACTAAAAGGAGCAAAATTCCTTTTCCAGCGAAGTGGAAAGGCCTGCTGTGTGGGGGAAGGGAGCTAATGGGTTTATCCGGCTTCCCATAGGCCTCTCTGGTCTTTGCAGACTGTGGTCATTTAGGAGAGCAGCAGAGAATCCTCCAGCCCAGCTGGCACATGGGGAGGGCCCAAGCAGGAGGAAGCCAGGAAGCAGCAGAATTTTGCAGGCTCAGGGGAGCAGAGGGGGCCCATGCTGGACCCCCAAAGGAGGGCAGCCCTGCCTTGGAATACATCATCGTGGTAGGAATTTGGAGACCCCGTTCTGGTCCAGGCTCTGCCAGGAGTGAGCTCGCCTTTAGGGAGATCCTTTCCCTTTTGGAGCATCTGTGTCCTTGTCTAGATGATGAGGGTTTGAATGAGATCTTTTCCGGGCTCTAGCAGGTCAGAGTTCCCTTCTTCTGGAATATGTCAATCATCTTCTATGGAGAGCTGAGCTCGGTGCTAGCAGCAGGGAGGGAAAGGCACTGAGCACTGAACTCCCCGTGGGGAAGAGGAGCCCAGGGGCAGTGGTGAGGGGCACCCACACCTCCCCGGAAGGCAGTCCCTCCTGAAAGGATTCCATCCTCTAGCTCTCTCTGTGTCCCATGGAGAGGAAGACTGGTGGCAAGATGGAATGTAAAGATAAATACTTATTGAGTGGAATGAATGAATGAGTGAATGAATGAATGAATGAGTGAATGAATGAATGAATGAGTGAGTGAATGAATGAATGAATGAATGAGTGAATGAATGAATGAAGTAGAGTAAGATCCAACTTCAAACTGTGACTCCACCATTAACAGCTTGTGGTCTTGAGCAAGCAACAATTCTTTGAGCCTTGGTTTTGTCCTGGGCACAGTGGGAGGAGATGGCTGGCTCGGCAGGCCCCCTGTGAGATTGAGGCTGGCACAGAAACGTATCTGGGCACTCACTGAACAGTAGCACCAGGTGCCCATTGCTGTCTCCACCAGGAGCACACCCCTGATTCTACTGGAATACACAATCAGCCCTTGAAGAGATACAAAACAGCTTGCAAGGACATAGATAAACAAAAAATTACTTCTGTTTCACTTCGAAAGGCCAGTCACATGGCTTCCATATCTGTTTCACAGCCAGCTCTCCCACCTAACTCAACCTTGGTACAGAATGGGTCTGTGTTCCCTCATCCATCTGACGAAAGTGTCTGAGTCTGGGGTGGGGGATTGGGAACCTGCTCAGCCCAGCACGAGACCCTGCCCAGGCTCCTGGAGAAGCCACGTCCCCTGGAGAATCCCAGTAAAGCTCCACTGGGGAAGCATTCAGGGAAGATACTGGGGATGTGGGAGGCGGACTCAGGGGGAGCCCACGCCATTCCTCTCACCTCCCTTTGGAGCATCTCTTGGCCTGTCTGGAACCATGGGGTACAGGGCGTCTGAATGAAGGCCTGTTTCCACCAAGGGACTGTAATCCGACCCCCCACTGGAATGATCCCATGCAGACTCCAGATCAGACCAAAGGCAGCAGCTGGGGCTGGGACCTAGAAAGCAGGTTGGATGCCTGCTGAGAGCCTGGAGTGACAAGAGGAGGTGCCTCTCCCAGACCTTCTTGGCCAGGGAGACGGGGATGCTGTGCTCTGTGGAGGCAGCTGCCCTCACTGAGCTTGGGCTATCACGGCTCCCTAAAACTCACAGCACCTAGCCCCCTGCTTTGGAAAAGATCCGACAGACAGCAGGTCAGAGGAGGACAGAGAGGACACGGAGAGCTCACCACCTTGGAAATGTTTCCAAAGAAAGAGTCCACCCCCACACTCAGCTCCCCATTCCATAGCTTGTGCTTCCACATTAGAAAGTCTTTCCCAGTGCTTCCTGCTGCATCAGAACTCAAGGAGATACCACTCTTGGGACCTGGAAGAAGTGCAGTCATATTCTCCTGGCCTTTCTCCCCACCTTGCATCCAGGCCAGGGGGTGCAGAGCCCAAATAACAGCAGGAAGGACCCTGGGACCCAGCAGTTTTCCATTGTCCCTCCTTGGCATCTCCTGGCGCTCTCTTTGCCCTGTGTCCCTCCACATGCACACTCAGCAAGCCCACAGTGTACAGAGCCCCTACAGAAGCCACAGGCCAGGCCCAATCCAGGAACCTACCCTCCCCAGCCACCAGCCACCCAGGCCAAGGCAGCAGCAGATGGAAGAGTTTAGCAACAGCTACAGCCCCCCCACCCCACTGCATGCACTCAGGGTCTTCTGCCCCAGCTCCAGGGATGGCTTTGTGGAGGAGGGGCCAGATATGCAGTGGAAGATGGGGTCACCCAGGCTCACCCAGTGGGTGCAGATGAGCCAGAGATCCCCCTCTCCAGAACAACATGCAGCAGGAAGCAGGAGGTGAGGTCTCCTGGATCATCTGGGAGCTGGCTCCCTGCCTTTCCCCATGTAAGACAATCAGAAAAAATCCTTTGTTTTTCTCCCAGAGCATATAACTGCAAGTGCCTGGAGGGCAGAGACCGAGTCTGGTTCAAAATCATCTTCCTAGCATCTATCACAGTACCTGGCACACAGTAAGCACTCAATAATATTTGGGGAAGGAAATGAAATTGTATAAAATGCTCAATTAAAACCAAAGAGGTAGAAAAAGAGGAGGAAAAAAGAAACAAAGAACAAATATGACTAGAAACAGTTATAAACACGGCAGAGATTAAGCCAACTATTGCAATAATCACCTTAAATGTGAAGAAAGTCAGGGGAATTGGTAAGAGGAAGACATTCTGAGCCTTCTTCTCATCTCAACAACAGCATCCCTCCTGGCAGGCAGCAGAGGCCTGCTCCCCGCGGTCACAGCTGAGGGGCCTTCTGCAGAAGGCCCAGGGTCTCCACTCGAAGGTCCCACCTCAACCACCCAGCCCGTGTCTCAGCCACTTAATTAGGTGGTCCTCGCAGGAGTCTAACACACTTCCTCCCACTGTGAGACCAGCTCCTGTCCTCACTCCCTGGCCTGGGTGGAGGTGGGGAACAGCCTGGCCTCCTCCCCCGGGAGCTAGTCTGTGCCCTTGTCACTTGTATGAGTAAGACAGAGCAGCGTGAGCTGCTGGCAGTGTCCCAGGGCAGGAGCCTGGCAGGCAGCTTCTCCGAGGGTTGATCAATAAACTCATTTTCCGTCATTTCTTCCCCTTCTGCAAAGTCCTATAAATCACGCCGATGTGCCACAACCCTGGATGGAGGAAACTCATGATGTGTGTGGGGGAGGAAGAAGCTTATCAAATCAAAGCCTTTTTTTTTCCATCCACCATTCACGAAAACTTCAAGGTGCTGTGCTCAGAGCTGGAAAAAGAAAATGCGGGCCAGGCGCAGTGGCTCACGCCTATAATCCTAGCACTTTGTGAGGCCGAGGTGGGTAGATTACCTGAGGTCAAGAGTTCAAGACCAGCCTGGGCAACATAATGAAATCCCATCTCTACTAAAAATACAAATATTAGCCAGGCATGGTGGCATGCACCTGTAGTCCCAGTTACTTGGGAGGCTGAAGCAGGAGAATCACTTGAACCTGGGCAGTGGAGGTTGCAGTGAGCCAAGATTGTGCCACTGCACTCCAGCCTGGGCAACGGAGCAAAAACTCTGTTCCCCCACAAAAAAAGAGAGAAAAAGGCAGAGAGCCAGCAGTAATGGGCCTTGGGGAACTCCACCAGGCAAGAATCAGGCAGGACATTCACTGCAGACAGGGGAGGGGTGGACACAGGAACAGTAGCACAGAGGGCATATCGGGGAACAGGGACAGACTGGCTTCCCTCACCCAGCTGATAGAAACACCGACAGTCTGGGACATTTGGAAGGTCCAACCCCAGGGCCTCCAACTTCCAATTCCACAAAGGCCTGACCACTCACACTACTCTCTCCCCTCCCAACCTCCTCGGCTGGTGCCCACTGTCTCCAGCAGAGCATATTGGCTGGCTGGGGGTGGGGCAAGGCTCAGGGCGACAAAACACTGACAGGGTCTTGACAGCGTTAGAGGACCTGGATTGGAATCAGACTCAGACCTGCTGTTAGCGAATCACGCCACCTCTCAGAACCTTAGGCTCCTCACTCGTAAGATGAGGCCGATGTCTGCTCCTCCCGTGATGTTGGAGCTACCATTTAGCATTGAACTTTCGCATACAGCTCTCCTCTACTCTTCATCCTAGGAGGAAGGGATCCATCCCCACAGGTGAGACTGGGCGACTTGCCCAAGGTCATACAGCTAGTGGCCAGAATTGCCATTGCAGCCTAGGCCAGCTGCTTCCAAAGCATGTATTTTTGCTGTTTGTTTGTTTGTTTTTTGAGACAGGGTCTCATTGTCACCCAGGCTCGAGTGCAGTGACATGATCTCAGCTCACCGCAACCTCCGCTACCCCAGTTCAAGTGATTCTCCTGCCTCAGCCTCCTGAGTAGCTGTGTACCACCACACCTGGCTCATTTTTGTATTTTTAGTAGAGATGGGGTTTCGTCATGTTAGCCAGGCTGGTCTCGAACTCCTGACCTCAAGTGATCCACCTGACTCAGCCTCCCAAATTGCTGGGATTACAGGCGTGAGCCACCACGCCTTTTGTTTGTTTATTTCATGGAATTTTATTTATTTTTACTGAATAATATTAATTGTATGTATTTATGGGTACAATGTAATGCTTCAACACATTTATACATTGTGGAGTGAACCAATCCAGCTTTCAAAATTGCCATAAGAGTGGATTTTAAAATCAATGTATTGTGCCTCATGCACTGCCATTCCCATGAGACTGTGAAGAAATTGAGGACAGAGACTGTGGTTTTATATTCCCCAGTATCCTCCATTGTTGGAGCTTCTCAAACTGTAATGTGCATATGAATCACCTGGGGTCCTTTTAAAATGCAGATGATGAGTCAGACAATCTGGGCCAGGGACTGAGACTCTGCATTTCTAACAAGCTCCCAGGAGATGCCACGGCTGCTGGTCGCTGACCACGCTTTGAGTAGCAAGGCCCAGTGGCACTCAGCCCAATATCGGGCACAAAAGGAGCTCTCCCCACCCTAGTTTGGGGAAGAGGGTGATTGAGGAAGCCCAGAAAAAGAAAGGCATTGTTTTGTATCATGCAGGAAACAGGAACGCAAATCCCTGCAGGGTCCTTCACAGATGCACCAGTGTGACCAGTTTCTCTTAATGGATAGCCAAGTCCCTCGACACGAGGAAAGAAAAGACCAGGAACCAAGATGGGAGAAGAGATGGGGAAGAGGCTCCCCGCCTCAGCAAAACAACAGTGACCCATCCATCACAGCAGCCCTGGCAAAGCATTTCCAAACCAACGATCCTGCATGATGCACAGCCCAGCTTGTGAGCTAAGAAGAGCAGGTTCTGTTGTTGCCACTTTACAGGTGGGAAAATTGAAGCCCAGGAAGGTTCAGTGCGTGCCTACGGCTACAATTTGGATGGTTAGTGTTTCAGCTGAGACTGAGCCCAGTCTCCTCTGCCTCTGAGCTGGGTGCTCTTTGCACAAAGCACTCTACCTATGGGATGGTGGCGGAGAGGGTCTCCCTAAGCCCTTCATCATACCCACTCCCGGGGCCTGCTGGGCTGTTTCTCCAGCCCATCTCCTCCATTCTCACCTCTGTGGACCACGTGGGAGTACTTCTGCTGCCATGATGCTAGCAGCACCTCCTGAGGTAGCTACCCTGCGCTTGCCGCTGAGGCAGCAGTGCGAATGAGCGCATGCAGACTCAGGCCGAGAGAAAGCAGGCGGGACCGACCGACAGAAACCCAGGCAGCAGGCCAGACCAGGACAGGCTGGTGCCCACAGCACGCTCCATCTCAGAAATCTTAGCCCTCTTAGCTTGGCCAAGTGCTGATTCTCTGTTATCTGCAAAATCTTGTATTCTCTCTATCTCTCTCTTTTTTTTTTTTTTTGACAGGATCTCACTGTCACCCCGGCTGTAGTGCAGTGGTGCTCACGGCTCACTGCAGCCTCAACCTCCCAAGCTCAGGCCATCTTCCTGCCTCACTCTCCCAAGTAGCTGGGACCACAGGGTCACGCCACCACACCTGACTAATTTTAAAGAGATGGGGTCTCCCTATGTTGCCCAAGGTGGTCTCAAACTTCTGGGGCCAAGTGATCCTCCCACCTTGGCCTCCTAAAGTATTGGGATTACAGGCATGAACCACCACCCCCGGCCAAGATCTTATATTCTGTCTTCCCCTCAGCCTAGAAACTCCCTGAGACAGTGGCAAAGGGAAGTGAAGTGATGTTGATACCAGCCTTGTAAGACTAAATAAAATTAAATCTGCTACCAAAGAAGCCACCCGGTGCCACCCCTGACATTGAGGAGATGCCCAACACGTAGGCACCGCTCCCCCACTAGGCTGCAAGTCTTCCTTCCTTCGGAACTTCTAGTGCCAGGCAGCCCCTTGGGCTCCCAGAGGAGCTGGAAGCAGGAAGGGAGGTGCCCATCTGACATTTCAGAGGCAGCTGCCCCAGGCACCGTACCCAGAGCAGCGGCAGGACACACCCTGACCTGAGTGCAGGGCTTTATACGCCTCCCAGCACTGCCACAGCCCACTTCCCCAAGGCCAGGCTTGCCAACTTCAGGCCTTGGCAGGCTTATAAAGGAACTCCTCAAGCCACACTGTCCACCTCAACCACAACAGAGACAGACAGACACACCCGCCACTATCCATCCATCCTCCTCCCACCAAACAGCAGGAAAACAGGAATGAGCCCTGATACTAGAGAGAGATGGTGGTGACACATTGGTTGCAGTTCTCTCAACAATCCAGTGACACTCATAATAGTAGTTCCACTTCACAGATGTAGAGGCCAAGGCTCAGAGAAAAGAGGCACGGACACACAGCAAGCAGGTGGCAGAGCCGGGACTGGGAGACTTGCTCGGCCAGCCAGACTGCAAAGCCCATCATGTCCCTTCAGGCTGCACTCTGGATTCTGCACCTCTCAGCACCCCTTCCCTTCTGTCAGCCCCTGCACACACCACTCACTGGATCATAGGTGGCTGGACCTGCCTCAGCATCCCTGAGAAGTCAGGCAGAGGCTGCCACCCCCATTTACTAATGAAGGTACGGGTCAGAAGGAAAGGTGGTCTCCAAGTGGGCACCATGGCAGCCCAGGCTGAGTTCAGGCATCCTGCTTCCCAGCCCCAAGTCTCCCCTGTGCTGGGCAGATGGAGGGATCACTTCACTCCACCTGGACTCCACACTCCCTTTCCTCGTCTCCCGGCCAGCCTCTTCTTAGCCTGTCTAGGCCTTGGAGTTGTGGAGAATGGTAAAAGAAAGGGATTTGACATCAAGGCCGCCTGTTATGCACGCTGGTTTTTATAAATCTGGTGAGGGGTGGGGGGAGCTCCCCTGTCCTTAATTCTCCTCCTTTGAACATCTTTTCTTCAAGTCTTGACTGTGGACTGAATTCAAGCTCCTGAGCACACAAGATAGAGAGCCATGCCTTGGGGATGGCAGGGAGGGAACCCGCAGCGGTTGAACGTGCAGGCTTGCGCTGGGCTTTAACCCTCCAGCGTGGTCGGCGCCAGGGTCTCTGCACAGGAGCTGAGTGTGAGTCGGTGCCTCTCCCACAGCCAAAGTCCGCACAGACAGGAACGGGACGTTCTCTAGCCCCCACTCTTCCTGTCAGGGCGCCCCTCCACAGGCACACTCAGAGCCAACTCACCCCTAAACAAAGAAGCCATTCTCTCTCCCGTTCCAAGAGCACCGCCTCACAGAGAGCTCCACAGTAGGGACTGGAATGGTGCCTATGCTATAAACTGAGACCCACAGAGGTAAGTGATTTGCTCAAGGTCACCCAGCAATAAGCACTGGAGCCAAGGCTCCAGTACAGGTCTTTTCATTCATGCATTCAATCATTCATTCAACAATTCTGGTTATACTTAGCTGTGTGGCTGGTACCTAGTAGTTTAATTTCTCTGAGCCTCAGCTCCCTCATATGGAAAATGGGGATGTATTTATACTATCAGTGTAAAATACTGTTTGGTCCTATTTATTTATTTATTTATTTATTTACTTTTAATTATTTTTTGAGATGGAGCCTTGCTCTATACCCAGGCTGCAGTGCAGTGGCGTGATCTCGGCTCACTGCAACCTCTACCTCCTAGTGCAAGTGATTCTCCAGTCTTAGCCTCCCAAGTAGCTGGGACTACAGGCGCACGCCACCACACCCAGCTAATTTTTGTATTTTTAGTAGAGAAGGGGTTTCATCATGTTGGCCAGGATGGTCTTGATCTCTTGACCTCATGATGGCCTCCCAAAGTGCTGGGATTACAGGTGTGAGCCACCGCGCCTGTCCTGGGGCCTCTTTATAGAATTGCGCAAGGATTTCAGTAAGATAATCCATATAAAGTATTTAGCACAGGCCCTAGCAATCCTAGGTACATAAGTGTCACTACTATTACCATTCATTCAGTGATTCATTGATACTGAAACAGCAGAAACTATCCACCCCTGCGGGTATAGAGATGAATAGATTTGGACCCCACCTTCAAATTGCTCACAGGCCAGTGCAATTTGATAAGGGTCATGTTAGAGGGGAACACAGGGAGCTGTGGGAACATGCAGGCAGAACAAGGAAGGTTTCCTGGAGGAGGTGTCATCTGAGCTGAGTATTAAAGACTGAGTAGAAATTGGACACGAGAAGGGAACAGCTGTGTGTGTGTGTGTGTGTGTGTGTGTGTGTGTGTGCGTGTGTGTGTGTGTGTAAGAGGTGGTCTTGATGTCATTTTCTTTTATCATTCTCCATAACTCCTAGACAGGTTAAGAAGAGACTGACCGGGAGACACGGAAAGTGAGTGTTGAGTACAGGTGGAAGAAGGTACGGGGCTGAGCCTCCAGGCTGGGGAGGTGGCCCTGCACCGTGTGCCTGCGTGTGGGCCAGGCCTGCTCCTCCTGCCACCATGGCAGTTGGAAACGTGTCTGTCTCTCCACTGACTGTGAGTCTGTGCCCTTGAGGACAGACTTATGCTGTCAGAAAACACTTGTTGACTTGAACATGTAAACAGTGTTCTACATCAAGAAAGATTAATGGGTGGGGCACAAACAGGAAACAGATTAGCTTGGCTCAGACTCTTGTCTGGACCATGGAGAATGAGGGACTGGGGGCGGGGGCTGCATGGAAGTGAGCAAGCAGAATTGAATGAAAGATCTAGACACCAAGAATATTATTTTTTGACTTATAAATAAAGATAAAAAGCTATAACCCCCTCTACACACAGACACAGACACACACAGACACACACAGAGACACCCAGGTGTGCATATGTGAATACACACACCTCGCTAAGAACCCAAAGCCACGGTGGCATCCTGCCATGATTAAAGGTGGTGGCGGAGGGGGGCTTCATGCCTTCACACCTGACTGTGCCATCCAAGTTTCATGTGTTGAAAACTTAACCCCCACATTCTTATGCTGATGGCATTTGGAGGTGGGGTCTTTGGAAGGTAATTATGATTAAATAAGGTCATCAAGGTGAGGTCCCCCTGACAGAACTGGTGGCTTCATAAGAATAGGAAGAGAGGATTGAGTTGGCAGGCTCTTGCTCTCTCACCATGTGATGGCCTCCACCGTGATGCATCGAGGAAAACCTCCCCAGACCCCAGCACCATGCTCTTGGACTTCCCAGCCTCCAGAACCATGAGCCACATAAACTTTATTTCTTTATAAATCACCCAGTCTGCGGTATTCTGTTATAGCAACAGAAAACGGACTAAGACAACACCCCTCATTCTAAGCTGTTATCAGCCCCTGGGCCCTGACACAGCCACTCTGAATGTGGTTTGCATCATTGTCATCAAGGCCACTCTATCAGCTTTCCCAGTTATGGCTCCAGGAGACCATAACGGTGGGTGGGGGTGTTGTGTTTACAGAAGACAGGGCATTGTGGCAGGTGTGTGTGTATGCTGGGCACAGCCTGCTGAGTCCCAAAACACACTAAATGGTTTCCTCCCTAGAGTCAATTTACAGAGCTGCCGGCCCCCAGGGGAGCCCTCACTCCAACTCCCTCAGAGCCAGCTCCCCACCAGGAGCTGCACAGGACAAGGCCTCGGGGAGTTGGGAGGATCAGGAGGAGCTATTCACACCATGGAAGCAGAGTCATGCCAACACCCCTCCCCACATACAAACAGGCAGTGTGGGGTCGGCAGGGAGCCCAGGTGAGAGTCAGGAGGCCAGGATACTCACACCCTAACTTGCTGTACAAGCTCCGATGAGCCCCTTCACCCCTCTGTGCACCCCGCCCTCTGAACTCTCAGGGATGTTTTAATTCAATAACCCTTCATTCTCCATTACCTGCCTGTGCCTTCTGTAGGTGAATGTGAAATATCCAAATGCCTTCTTCCCAACCTGGCTACTCAGGCTTCCCCACGAAGGTATCCTTCCTCCATTGGCGCATTCCCTCATTTCTTCACTCCACGGATGTTGATTAAGCCACCCACTAAGTGCCAGCCAGACACGTGTTGGGTGCTGGCTACGATGGGCAGGAGAGTCAGATGGTACCACACCCGGCCCTCATAGTGCACGCAAATCATTTTGACACTGACCCGAACCCACAGGGATCAGAGCGGTTACATAACATCATGTGGTAAATGAACAACAAGTTTTGGACTATATAACAATAGTAAGAGCCTCACTCATGGGAGTATCTGCTATGTGGCAGCCTCACAGCAATCCTAGGAAGGAGATATTATGAAGCTTTACGGAAGAAGAAATGGAAGAAGCTCAGAAAGGTTAACTTAACCAAGACAACACAGCTCTAAGTGCCTGAAGTAGGATTTTTACTCCTACTTTTGACTGCCTGGAGAGACTGCTCTTACCCTTCAGTCCACTAGAGTGTCTCTGTAAAGCAGTGGGAAAAAGATGTTTCCTGGAAACGAGGATCATTAAAAACATCAGGTTAGGCCCAGCATGGTGGCTCATGCCTGTAATCTCAGCACTTTGGGAGGCTGAGGCGGGCAGATCACTTGAAGCCAGGAGTTTGAGACCAGCCTGGACAATATGGTGAAATCCCATCTCTACTAAAAATACAAAAAAAATTAGCTGGGCATGGTGGCACGATCCTGTAGTCCCAGCTACTCAAGAGACTGAGGTGGAAGAATCGCTTGAACCTGGGAGGCAGAGGTTGCAGTGAGCTGAGATCGCACCACTGCACTCCAGCCTGGGCAACAAAGCCAGACTCTATCTCAAAAAAAAAAAAAAGCCAAGAAAATTCCAGAGTAGAGGAGCTTTTTTCAAACATAGCTTCCCCTCTTGCCCCCAGGAGAATCACTGGTAAGTCACCATTCCAGGAGGGTGGGTGTGCATCAGAGCCCTCAGTTCTGTTGTGATAAAGAAAAAGAGCTGAGAACCAGCTCTTGCCATGCTGGAGTCTCAGCCCCTGCTCTCCCAGGGGTGGGGAGCTGAGAATTGGAAACCTGTAGCCGCTGAGAGCAGGGTGCATGGTGAGAGCTGGGAGGTCTGGCTCTCGCCGCCCGCGCCAACCCTGCCAACTGCAGTGCAAAGTGTTCTCAGCTACATGAGGCAAAAGGAGATGATTTCTGTATGGTGGAGCTGACAGGGCTGCCACGAGCAGGCCAGGATGACTGGGACACAGTGTGCCCCCATGCCAGCCCTGGGGCTCCCCCATCCCACCTGCTCTGCCATCAGGCCTGGGCTAGAGCTGGCACTTGGCGATGCCTGCTTATTGATTAACCAGCTTCTCTGCTGCACTGGCAGAAATGCGGCCACTCAGTGCTCTATAGCAGCCTTGAGAGGACCCTGATTGTGGGTCAGGGTGGGCAACCACCGTGCAGGGGTTAGCACAATCCACACCGCAGACCACTGGCAGGGCTCCAGCAATGATGCTGGGAAATGAGACTCTGGAGGCACAGAGGCCAGGATTGTCCCAACAATTACTGGGGAGGGGCAGAGGCCTGGGGTAGGGATAGGAGGCCTTAATGTCTCAGAAGCCACTGAGCCACATTCTGAAGGAAACTAGCCAGAGACCCCCCCAACTCTGCTGTCTCCTTCTGGAAGCTACAGGGAGCCTGAAGCCTCATGTTCCTACTGCTGCGGTCCCAGCCTGAGAAAGCAACGGCTTCCTGAGAGGCAAGGTGGGAAGAGAGCAGCTGGAGTGGCTGAAGGCACCTGGGAATGTCTAGATTGCTGGGTGTTTACAAGACCCTTCCACCAGGTTGTGTGAGGCATGAGGGAGCCCCTCTGCCTGACCACGCCAGGGAAGGGGAGCTGGGGAGTGGTGAGAGAGAAGATACCAGTGGCCCTGCCATCACAGTACTTCCACTTGGATACCTATTAGGATCTGAATCGTCCTCCAATTTCTTCTTCCTCCCAACCCTTCCCCATCCCCAGAAACAGCACTGCCATCCATCCGGTGGCTTAAGCCATAAACCTGGACCATCATGTTGGATTCTTCTCCCACCTCGTACCTCAACCTATTTCCATTTGGTTCCAGCTCTAACATGCCTGAAATCTTTCCAGTTCTGTCCATCTCCATGGCCTCCTCCACTCCCTGCCTGCCCCAAGCCCCGCCTGCTGCCCCCAATCCTAACTGGGCCCCCTATGTCCTCTCTAACCCTACTCCAACCCATCCTCCACAGAGCAGGCAGTGACCCTCTTATGTTAGTGTGATGAATTACACTGATTGATTTTTTTTCAAATGTTAAGCCACCGTTGTCTAGATGCAATAAACCTTTCGGGTGGTAATATATTATCCTTTTTATATCACCGGATTTGATTTGCTAATATTTTCTCAAGGACTTTTAACCTTTTAAAAATGGAATTTGAATTATGTCATTGCCTTATTAAACCACTCAGAGGCTTCGTAGCGCACTTAGAAAAAAATCCAAACTCTTGACCATGAACCACAAGGCCTCCAAGGCCTTACTGAAATCCTCGAACCCTTGTGGGTCTCTCTGGACATCAATGTGGGGTTTTGGAGAAACCAACCAGGGCCTGCCACAGAGAATACCAGAATGGCTCCCTTCCAGTTCTCAAATTGCAGTCGAAGCCACCTGCTTGTTGAAGTGTCTCTGGGCTCTCGCCCCCTGCAAGCCTCTAAGTTCCATGAGGGCAGGGACCAGGGCCCCCTTCTTGCCCATGGTAAGGTCCTTCATCTCATCATGAATCTAGCACTCTGGGTTAATGAAGGACTAAACTCTCTGCCTCCTCCATGCCTGTCCCCGTGCAGCCGAACGTGGCTGGCGAGAAACGCACAACCACGCTGCTGAGTCGCACTGCAAATTCCTCACTGCAAACTGAAGAGGGTCCTTCATGCTGCCCCCAATTATACTAGACCTCCTGAGCCCAGTCACTCTCCCACTTCCTAGAGAATTATTTCACACTTGCTGCTCTCTGCAACACCTCCTACTGCATCCTCATTCTCAGCTGGTGACCTTGCTTCCCAATTCACTAAGAAAATGGAAAGAATCAGGAGAGAGCTTCACCTGCCAGCATCTGCGCCCACAGACACCGCATGTTGCCACAGAAGAGCCTCCAGGATCCCATCTAAAGCCAGTCTCTACACGTATGCCCCACGAGCCTAAACCAGGACATCACGTTAGAAATTCTCTCTTTTGTTTCATCACTAGTGTTTCAGTCTCTGCTGGACCATTTCAGTCAGCACACAAATGCGCTAACCTCCCTTCTGTCTTAAAAAACAACACAGTGGGTCGGGCGCAGTGGCTCACGCCTGTAATCCCAGCACTTTGGGAGGCCAAGGCAAGCAGATCACTTGAGGTCAGGAGTTTGAGACCAGCCTGGCTAACTTGGTGAAACTCTGTCTTTACTAAAAATACAAATATTAGCCAGGCATGTTGGCAAGCACCTGTGATCTCAGCTACTTGGGAGGCTGAGGGGGAAGAATTGCTTGAACCTGGGAGGCGGAGGCTGCAGTGAGCCGAGGTCACACCACTGCACTCTAGCCTGGAAGACAGAGTGAAACTCTGTCTCAAAAAAATAAAAATAAAAAATAAATAACAGAGTAGGACAGCTCGTTTCCGCTTCCCCTGACAGCTACTGCCCCATTCCTTTGCTCTCTTTGCAACAAAATTCCTCAAGAGTACTCGATACCAGCTGCCTTTAACCACAATCCTCTTTGCTCTTGAGCCTTCTGCAATCAGGCTTTGCCCCCGTCACTCCTCTGACATTGCCCTTGTCAAGGTCACCAGGGGTCTTGCAAAATCCAGTGGTAATTCTCAGTCCGTATCTCACTACACACATTCGTCAACCCTCCCCAGTAGACAGTCTACATTTGGCTCCAGGGTATCACACTTCTTTTGGCTCTGAGTTTTCCTTCTGTGTATGGAGTTCTCCTTCAGTCTCCTTTGCTGGTGCCTCCTCTTTCCCCAGCTTCTCCATGCTCGGTTCTTGGCCTTCCTCTCTTCTGTATCTGCACTGTCTCTCTTGGAGATCTCATCCAGCCTCATGGATTGAAACGCATCTACATGCCATGACTCTTACACTTACAACCACCAGCCCAGGCCTCTCATTCGTGTATATCCAGCCACCTGCTCCACATTCCTCTCAGATATCTGTTAGACACGCCAAAGTCAGCAAGTCTAAATCTGAACTCCTTTGCTTACTTCCACCACCTGCAGACTTTCCCACCTTAGATGATGCCAACTCCATCCTCCCCATTGCTTAGAAGTAAAAGTCTGATCATATCGACTTTTCTTTCTCACATCCAATCTATGGGAAAATTCCCACATCCAAAACTTAGGCAAATTCTTTGACTCTTTTTTTTTTTTCAAAATACATCATGAATGTAAACAAATCATGCTACATTCATACAATGCAATTCTAACAGCAATGAGGGGGAAAACCCTACTCAATAACAGGGGTGAATCTTAGCAAGAATTTTGAGCTTCAGCAGCCAGACACAAAAGGGTACAAACTGCTTGACTCCACTTGTAAAAGGTCAAGAACAGCCAAAATCAATCTATAAGGATAAAGGTCAAAATAGAGGTTGCCTTTTGGAGGGTACTGACTCAGGGGAGCCTTGTACAATGCTGGAAGTGTCCTAAATATGGATCAGGGTAGTGGTATACGGGCATATACATATGCAAAATTTTATAGAGCTGAACGCAAGATATATGCACTTGACTGAATAAAAATTTTACTTTGATACAAAGTAAATTAAAAGTTAGAATTTTTAAATACACATCCAGAATTAACCACTTCTCACCACCTCCGCTGCTATTCAGATTCGAGCCACCTCCGCCTTCCCTCACCTGAATTACTGCAATAGCTCCTGACTACTCCCCGTTTGCACCCTTGCCCCTAAAGCACATTCTCAACACAGCAAAGAAAGTGATCCTTTAAAGCCTAAGTCAGATCATGTCACGTGTCTGCTCTAAATCCTGCAGTGGCTCCCCATTTCCCTCAGGGTAAAAGCCATTGTCTTTCCAGTGGCCTCCATGCTGTACCCGAGCCAGTGGCCCATTATCTCTGACCACTCGCCCCCACAGGCCTCTTTGCTAGTCCCTAAACACTTCAAATGCATTCCTATGCTAGGGCCTCCATTCTAGTTCTTTCAGGGGAAAGGATGGCGTGCCCTCCCTGTATCTGCATGGCGTGTTCCCTCACCTCCAGGGTTTTGGTCAAATGGTGCCTTCTCAATGAAGCCTCGTGGACCACCCTTTTAAAGGTACAACCCTTTCTCCCAGCCCCACTCTGGGCTGGGGCATTTCCAGTCCCATTGACCTTGCCCCTTTTTTCTTTTTTCAATAGCACATTCTACCTTCTAACACTCTACATGATGTAGGTATTGCATTTATTATTTAGCATCTGATCTCCAATTCATTAGAATTCAGTCTCCATGAGGATCTCGTTTTATTAATGAAAGTATCCCAACAGACCCTGGCTCATATGAGGCATTCAATTTGTTGAATAAATGAACAAATGAATGAATGAATAAATAAATAGGTCTATCTGTACCAGGGCCCTGTGTGGGGACAAGTCAGCTGCCCTCCTCTCTCAGAGGAGAAGCAAGAGGCAAGAAGGTAATTTCAAGAGGCTCTCCTACACAACGTGGCTGCATGGAATGAGTGTGGTGTAGGATCCAGCTGCCCAGCCCAGCTCTCTCTGCAAGGTGTGAGCTGCCAGTCTCCTGCCATCCCCACTCCCACCACAGGTGGGGTGGGAGTTTCTCCTTGGCCACCTTGCTCTGTGGGAATCCATCATCTCAGCAGGGACTACGAGCCATCAGACAGAGGTAGAGACCAGATCCGCCTGCCCATCTTTGTATCCCTAGGCCTGGCAAGGGCCTGACACATAGCACGTGCTCAAAGCACACGTATAAAATAGATAAATGGATGTTGCCAGACCCTCAGCCCCACACCTCTCTGCATTCTGCTGGGGAATAAACTGCCAGGGTAAGGAGCAAGGCAGGAGAAGGTACCCCTACATCCTTTCCTTTGGGGTCAGGGAAGCCCCTTGCCAGCTGCCCCCATCTCCCTGCCCACCTTCAAGCCAATGTTTCTAAGAGGATGAGAATACCAAGACACACACACCTGCCTCTCCTTTTCCTTATTCCCACGGCCATCTGCCAGGCTTTTCTTTGTACTGTAGCAGCTGATGGTTCCCTCTGGGGTTGAATTTAAAAGACTGAGTCTAAAGGAGTGATTCATGCCGCCCAAGGAGCCGTGTCTCTCCACTTCCTTCCTCTCTGCTCTACGTATCTGTGCCCACCTGCCGAATGAGGCCAACCAAGAAGCACGTCACCCCAAGTCCTCTCCCAGGGACACTGCTTCCTCACCAACAGGATGCCAAGGCCTTCAGAAAAGAGACCAGGCAAGAAGGACTTGACTTGAGGCCCATGCAGTCCTGCCCAACCTAGCCCAAAGGGGCAAGCAGGCTAAAGAACGCCAAGTGGCCCCCTGGGGATTTGCAGTGTGGGTGAAATTGGGGAGGGAGAGGAGAGAGTTGGAGTAAAGAGAGTTGGGAAATATTTAACCTCACAAGACAGTCCTTCCAGATAGCAGCTATGCTATTTACCGGGCGACGCAGCCCGGGTTCTGACTTGGCTCTGACCTTATGAACAGTGTGAATCATTAAAGTGTTTTTTGGTTTGTTTTTATAATTCCAACTTTTTTTTTTAGACAGAGTCTCGCTCTGTAGCCCAGGCTGGAATGCAGTGGTATAATCTCAGCTCACTGGAACCTCTGCCTCCTGGGTTCATGCAATTCTCCTGCCTCAGCCTCCCAAGTAGCTGGCATTACAGGCATGCACCACCACGCCCAGCTACTTTTTGTATTTTTAGTAGAGATAGGTTTCAGTATGTTGCCCAAGATGGTCTCGAACTCCTGACCTCAGATTCCCAAAGTGTTGGGATTACAGACATGAGCCACCGCACCCAGCCTCAACTTTTATTTTAATAGATTAAGGGGTATGCGTGCAGGTTTGTTACACAGTAAAGTGTTTTTCATACTAAAAATCAGAAATAATTGAAGTAGCCAGTGATATAAGAGTGCATAAATAAAATATGATATTCAAGTATTCATTTATTCAAAAAAGCTTTCTGGCATGCCTGCTCTGCATCAGGCATGGGGAAATGGGGGTTTGTAAGCCCATGTGGTCCTGGCCTTTGGAAACTTACCAAGCCCGGAAACAGCGACATTGAATAGAAAGCCACCCATGTGATGAGTGGTGGACTTGGAAGGAGATGCTGACTCAACCCTAGTGGCTAACAGAGGAAACTAACCTGGTCCAGGTGGGATGGGGCTCAGGGAAGGCCTCCCTAAGGAGAGGCCATTTTAGCTGAGACCCAAAAGATGAATAATAATACAATCCAATATTATACCACCATAAAAATCCTTACAAGATCATTTTAGTTGACACAGGGAAATGCTTATAATGTTAAGTGAATAAAATAGGATATAAAACCATGTATATATAGATGTTCTCAATATGTAAAAATAATATATCTATTTATATATGTGTGTGTGGAAAAATTTTCTGGAACTACTAAAATGTTAACAGTAGTTCTCTGTAGGTGGTAGAGTTACTGGTGATTTTACATCTTTATTCTTCCTTCCATTTTTCACAATCAACATGGATTGCTTTTATGCTCAGAAACAAATAGCAAATGTCGGGGTGTGGCCCCTACAGCTCCGCCCCTGGGTAGAAGGCAACCTGGCCATTCTCCGGCTTCCATGCGGGGCTGACACCTTGCAGGTTGCTCCTCAAGCACTCAGAGACTTCCAGGAAGCCAGCCGCCGCCAGCTGGGGGAAGCTTTCACACTTGAAAGGAGTCCAGACGCCTCTTCAACTAAAGGCCATGTTCCCCCTTGGCCCAGCAAGCTGCTCTGCCTAACCCACCTGAAGGCCATCCCTAATTCAGAGAAATTATCTTTTCAATCACAAAGCAACTTCCCTCTGTCTCATTCCCCTCTAAGCCTGCCACAGATCTGCTGACTTAACCCACTGAGGCTGTTTTCCTCTTCTGTTCCTTGAGGGGCGGGAGACTGCAAAGAGCTCTTCTGCTCAAGCTTTTTACATCCAAGGCGGGGAAGCAAGCATCCAGATGGGAGGAGGAGAGAACTCCCAGCCAAGTGATCTTGCGTAAGCTCCTCCTTTCGCCAGCCTCGGTTTCCTCCTCAGTCCGCAAGTGTGAGAGTTTGGGCTTCAGGGCTTCCTCCAACTCCTCCTCCCTCTCAGACACTCTAGGCTGTGACTAATCCAGCCTTAGACACAGGATCTGAAGACGGCCTACCTCTCTGAAAGTAGATGGCATGACCTGAGATCAACTGTTCTGGGACCCAGAAGCCACAGACAGTCACCTGCGAGGGCATGACGGCACACAAGTCACTTCAGGGTTGTCAAGAAAAGCCCAGGCTAGCCACGGTGGGGAGGGTTAAATTGATGCCTAAAAGCGAACGTGCCCTAATTTACAAGATTTCTTTCCCGCTCCAGCTCTGGCTCAGCAAGCCGAGCTCCTCCAATCCTTGCTGTGCTTCCCCAGGTCAGCAGCCCAGTGGGGCAAGCTTCCAGCCGTGGACAGAGGCAGGACTGCCAGGGGCTCAACTGCCCACTGGAGTGAAGGTGGAGGGAGGGGAAGATGCTGGGCAGGGGCTGAGCAGAGTGCAGAGGCCATTGGCAAACACCAGAGAAAAATCACCCTATTGACAGCTTCATGGAAACTCCTCTAAAAATCCTACAGCTTCTTGGGCTGATGCAAGATACACATGGGCTTACTGGTTAAAGGCATCTGTTAGGCCTAGAGTCAAATCCTGCCTCTGCCCCTGACAAGCTGTTTGGGCAAGTTACTGAAACTCCCCAAGCCTCAGCCCTCAATTTAGCTAAAGAATGGTCTATAGAGAGATCAGTCACGGTGGCTCATGCCTGTATTCCCAGCACTTTGGGAAGCCAAGATGTGGATCACCTGAGGTCAAGAGTTCAAGATCAGCCTACCAACATGGTAAAACCCCATCTCTACAAAAAACAGAAAAAAATGAGCTGGGCTTGGTGGTGTGCACCTGTAATCTAGCTACTCAGGAGGCTGAGGCAGGAGAATCGTTTGAACCCGGGAGTTGGAGGTTGCAGTGAGCTGAGATCACTGGAGTGCCACTGCACTCCAACCTGGGCAACAGAGCAAGACTCTGTCTCAAAAAAAAAAAAAGAATTGCCTATAGAATGGGGGTAACAATAAGCTCTGCTAGTGAGACACTGTGAACGTTGAATGAGGTAAATTATATTAAAAACATAGCATTGTTCCTAGCGCACACTCACTAGGAGCTAAAACACACAACACAACACAACACAACACAACACAACACAAAACACAATCCTCCCGCGATCCCAACATAGCACTGGCAGGAGTCAGAATAAGGCAAACCACAGAATTATTGCTGCAAGGAACCTCGGAGACCTCAAATCGAACCCCTTCATTTATTTCTTTTTATTTATTTATTTATATTGAGACATGGTCTTACTCTGTTGCCCAGGCTGAAGTACAGTGGCGTGATCTTGGCTCACTGCAATATCTGCCTCCCAGATCCAAGCAATCCTCCTGCCTCAGCGTCCCAAGGAGCTAGGATTACAGGTGTGTGCCACCACACCCAGCTATTTTTTATTATTATTTTTTTTATTTTTAGTAGAGATGGAGCTTCACCATGTTGTCCAGGCTGATCTTGAACTCCTAGTCTCAAATGATCCACCCATCTTGGCCTCCCAAAGTGTTGGGATTATAGGCATGAGCCACCATGTCTCACCTCCAACCCCTTCATTTAACAGATGGTGAAGGGGAAAGGCTCAGAGAGGCTGAATAACTTATCAAAGGTTGCACAGCTAATTAGTAACAGAGCAAGGTTCAAACTCAGGTCTGCCTGACTCGCAAACACCCACCACCCCTCCACTCTACTCCAACCCAGCTGGCCATGGACGGCCCCCTTGCTAGGGTCCCCTTCCCACAGAGAGATTTGGTCAGGGAGCCCTCTGTTAGCACCCTTCCCTACAACTAGCCCCCAGGAGTAGAACCGAATTGCCAGAGTGCCACCAAGAGAGCCCCAGGTGAACGGGCAGGGGGCAAATGATAGAGATTCCCTAGAACTAGGAGCTGAAGGGAATAGGGTTTCAATTGCCAAGCATTTGGAGGTGCTATGCAAATAGCATGCAAAACATATGCAAATGACCACAGGTTACTGATGAATCAACAATTTGAGCTTTTTAAAAAAAGTCTGTAACTAGATCATATTATATGGTGTGAATCTCTTTTCTCTCTTGGTTTTCTGCCAAGTCGAAAGAAATAAAATTTGTGGTTGACTTATCAAACCATGCCCCACTTGGTGAGGGCCAGCGGACACCTGTATCTGGGTGCCCCAGACATGCCTCACTAATACTCATTCAGTATGACTCTCTCTGCCCAGCACCACATCTACCTTTGACTGGCATGTCAGGGCAGAAGCCTGGTGTCCGGGGACCCCTGGCCAAGAGGGGTTTCATAGACCTAGCAGCCTGCTGACTCCAGCCACATAGAGGGGAGCAGAGCATAGTGTTCCTCCTGCAGGGGACTTGGGCAGTAACATGCAGGAGCCCAGAGTGGCCCAACACCTCAGCCAGGAACCCTGTTTGAGAAGTGAGGCCCCAGCAGCTTTTCCGTAACTCAGGAGAAAGCGTCCTCTCCATGGGGCAGGACACTCCTGGGCACTGCTGGCGTATGTCTGTCAAGGAGCCGCACTGAACCGGCGGGGGCATCTGTGATCACGGCCCCGAGGCAGAAGCGGGGCAGGTCTAGTCCACAGCAGGAAAATGAGAGGTTAGACTTCTGGAAGGCTGGCTTGAGGCTCAACTCTACGTGCTCCAGGAACCTGGCCAATTCAATCAATGTTTGCTGAGGGTCTGTGACGTGCCGGACACTGAGCTGGGCGTTCTGAAGAATTTGCAGAAACTGGTAAGAGGTGGTTGCTGCCTTGAGGCATCAACACTCCACTAGAGGAGTAGAAACATGTATAGATAGAACTTAACAGCACTTTGGCACCTCCTTGGAGATGTGTTGTGTATGTGTTTGTGTGTGTGTTTCTTTGTGTGTGTAGTGTTGACTGAATGACAGCTAAGAGTGTGAGTGGCAGAAGTAGGGCTTGCCTATCCAGCTGCATTTGAGCCATATGTTAATCGTGACAATAAAACTACAAATAAGACCTCCCTGTGGCTTACATATAATATATAAGGCATAATATTAATACAAGTGCTTCGTGTGTACGAGTTCATTACATTCTTCCAGTAACCGTAGGGAGTAGGTACTATTATTAAGGTTCCCTTTTATACATAAGGAAATTAAAGCTTAAAGCGGCTAAATAAGTGACTTTCCCACGGTTGCACAGCCAGAAATTCCCAACAAGGATTTGAACTCAGGCCCCTGCCTCCACCCTCAGAGGACAGCTCCCCAGGACTCCAGCTCCAAAGCCACAGCAGCTGCCTCCTGAAGGAATAAGCCTGTTGTTCCCACCAGCACAGCCATTCCATCCCCACAGGGCAACTAGGGCACATTCTGTCACAGCAAGACGGGACCTTTGGCTCACATTGGCACCCACTCAGCAGACAGAATTTCTCCAGCAGCCTTCCTACAGCTAGCTGCACATCTGCATGAGTTTCCAAATGTGGCAACACTTTGTTATAATGGCCGGGCTCAGAGGCCCTGCTCTTCTAATGCACTGAGACCAGCTTTATCTCTGCAGCCCAGCAGCAACCTGGGACTAATGGCAGCATGTAGGCCCCTCAGTGGATGAGCCTATGGGGCTTCTGGTTGCATTCCCTTCTTCACCCCACCTGCCCTGGGAAACCTGGAGGGCGGAGGAGGTAGACAGGGCAGAGAGACTGGCATCAAGCTGCTGGCATGGGGGAATCAGGAAGGAAGGCAGATGATTAGATCACACTTCTCTCCCAATGAGCTTCAAGGAGACCCTCTGAGTCTTAGTTTCCCCTTTAAAAGCTCCTGCTCCACCTCCCTCCAGCACCATGATGATAATGGGAAAAATTCATGCATGAAGAAAGGCTTTGAAAAGTTAAATGCGCACAAATATAACACAAAGAGAGAAACATGGGTGCCCAGGCCTGCTCGGGCAAGGGGCCAAGTGAGGTCAGGGGCCCCACATCCCAGAGAAGCTATGCCGGGGATAGCAGGTGCTGGAGATGGCCAGAGCGCCCTCAGAGAACAGGAATCTACTGGAGGCAAGAATTCAAAGCGGGGGCAAACATGCCTCACAAGAGCATCCCAGCAGGGCCAGTCCTTGGAAATATGCCCAGGCACTCATTGGCGCTTGGTAGCCCAAGGCACTGCCTGGTGATGAGATTATGGCCTGGCAGCTCCAAGCAGGGAGCCCCAACATGGACTGGACGCCTACACTGAGGACTGCATCATTAGGCCACGCATCTCAGTGCTGCCTCGGAGCAGCACCAGCACCTCTGCTGTGACCAGCAAAGACATGGTTTTGCAACAGAACAGGAATATTAAGAGTAGGCACCAGCATTTTTCCTTCCTCCTGTCTATAACCGAGATCCCACAAGTGGGAGTGAGGCAAAGGTAATCAGACCATTGGGTTGAGCAGCAAAACCTTGGAAGGTACAGCTGGCTAGCACAGAGATATCTGGTGAACAAGAGAACCAAAGCGTGCCTTCAGGAACCCTTCCGGGGTCTGGCTGGAGAAGCAGCACTCCTGCCCGTTGTGCCCCCCTCAGTATGTCCTCACCCCACCCTAACTCTCTTCTCTGCCTCATCCTCTTCCCTGGGACTGGCAGAGCTCAGCTCATTCCTACCCAGCACTCACTGTGACCCCGTCTTGGTGGCCCCTCCAAATCTCCCACCTCCACCCCAGACGTGACAGGCAGCCTTAGGTTCCCTGGCCGCAGGAGCTTCAGCTCTGAGGTCATGGGCACTGGCAAGTTCACATACCAGTCCTCCAGCCACCCATCCCCCTCCTGTTTCTCTGGCACGGCAGAGCAGAGCTCAGGAAGCCTGAGTGAGGACTGGAGGACAATGGCCCAAAGAACATCTGGCTTATTTGGGGTCTTATGCTCTACCTTTTATCCTTTCTAGATGGCCCTCAAGCCAGCCATCATGCGGTGCTGTGAGTACCTTCAGCGGCTGTGGACTCACCGGAGAGGGATCTTGACCCGGAGGTAGCGGTCCACGGCAATTGCCAGCAAAGCCAGGATGGAGCTCTGGGTGAGGATGAGGACTGGACAGGCAACCATGAGGCAGGTGTGGAAGTAGGTCTGTGGCCCAACGTTGATGAGGATGGCGAGGGGGATGACCAGGGCACCCACGGCCACATCAGCCACCGCCAGCGACACGATGAAGCAGAAGGTGGCATCCCGCAGCGCCTGGTTCACCTTCACCGCCCAGATCACCAGCACGTTCCCGGGCACAGAGACCAGGGCGATGAGCACCTCGATGCCGATGTAGGCGGCCTGGAAGGCTGAGATGGAGGGCGGCATGGCGGGAACAGGCTGGGAACATCAGCAGACGGGCACCAAGGGGCACGAGGCAAGCACCTGTGTGGTCAGGGAAGCCTGGGATGGGGAGGCCCGTCTGGGAGGGCAGGGAGCCCAGGCTGCCCCGGAACTCCAGGTAACCCGCGGAGACGTGTCCCACTTGGCACATGCAGCTCCTGCCCAGGCTGGACGGGCACCCGGCCCCTTCTCTGCCTAATCTTTGTCCCTTCCCTTTATCATCCCCACAGGTTCCATTCAGCAACTTAAAATAGCAGCGCTCACTCCTCCACTGGCTTTTTTATCAGGTGTGAGGCAGCTCCCAGCGCGCGTGCGCGCGCGCGTACACACACACACACACACACACACACACACACACACACACACACGGGTCTCCCATGCCTGGCTCTGCCCACCCCTGTGCACAGGATGCAGGGAGCTCACCACCCTGCCTGCTGGCCGGCAGGGGTCCCAGAGGCAGTGCCCAAAGTTCCGGGCAGCAGAGCTCGGGGCCGCGGGCGGTAGGGCTGGGCTGGGTTCTGGACACCGCGCGGCAGCTCATAGTCCTCCGGCTCCCGCCGCAGCGCTCCCAGCCCGGCCTTTCAAGCAATCACATGGCGCGGCAGAGACTCAGCCCCGGACGCTTTTAAAGAGGTAGCGCCCCTGTTTCGCACCTGGAACTTGGGTGGCAGACGTGGGTCTAGGGACTGAGCCTAGGACCAGACTGGGGCGTCTCTCCCTATAACCCAGCGTGCGCGCACCTGCCCTGCGCCCACCCACTTGAGACGCGTCTGCTGCCTGGATCTTAGCAGTCCCCTGGTCCCGCTCCAGCTCTGTCAGGGACCCTTGCCCATGGCCTGACCCAAGGGGGCATTCCGGTCTCTTTCAGCCTTCTCCTGCACCCCCCTTGGGGAGCCCAGGGGACTAACCGAGGCTCAGACTTACCCAAGGTCACCAAAGCTGGCAGAGCTCCCGGCTACCTGAGCTGTTCTGTCCAAGTGCCCCCACGCCTCGACGCCTTCAGCAGCCGCTCGCTCCAGGGATTCCTGGAGAAGCCAAGGCCGGCCTGTAAGGTCTAGAGGGATGGTAGTTGGCTGGGACTCGACTGAGGCGCCGGCGCCTCCGTCGCCCCCGGCGCGGGAGCTGAGTGACAATCGGGCTCCGCACACCGGGAGGGGGCGGGGGCGGCGGCGGCACTCGCGGGCCCCTCCCTCCTCATCCTCAGTCTCCTCCCCCACCCCCTCCTCTTAACAAAGGAAGTGATACTGGGTGAGAAAAGCTGGAAAAATGTGAGCTTTTCGAAGAGCCTGGTGTGTGCGCCCAGCCTCAGGACTGGACAGAGGCGCAGGCTGCCTGTGTCCACTCTCTCCCTTCTCAATGCAGGACTCCTGGGAGCCCTGGTCTGGCCTCCAGCAACCCCTCACCCCTCACGACAAAGCATCTCTTCTGCAGGACTTCAGAATGCCCCCTCTGGGATCTCCCAAAGCAGTCAGTTTGTAGCCCTGGCACCCTCGCCCAATCCTAAAACCCTGCTCTCTCCATGAAACCAGTCCCTGCATCTTCTCATCCCACATTGTTTTGCAGACTCTACCCTGAGTCATTATATTCCTTTCTCACCCATCTTTCAGAACTGCCTTTTAGTCTATTAGCAATTTCCATTTTGCAGATGAGGATGCTGAGGCTCCAGGAAGTGACCTAGCTTCCCGGGATCGCCTGTCAGTGTCACTGGCTCTGTGCTTCTTTTCCTTCCTCCTCCCTCTTCGTAGCACAGTGCTAAGCCATAAGGCATCCAGTTCAATCCCCTCATGTTACAGATAAAGAAGCAGACTCAGGGAAGGAACGGACTTCCAAAAGGTCACAGGGCAAATCCTAACAGGACCAAAATACGAAACCCAGGCTCCTGACTCTCTCCACTGTCCAGACTCCTCCCCTGGCCACCTTCTGCCAGTTTCGGTTTAGGCAGTCCACTGATATTAACTAATGACCAGACCCTGGAAACAGATGAATGCCTCATAGAGATCCCAACCTGAGAAATCCTTGTTTGTGGGTATTGGGCAAGGGTCCTAGGAGGGCAAAGAGAGTCAGGCTAGGGACCCCAGTGTTACCTAGCGACAACTCAACCCGGCCTCTGGAGGCCCTTCCCCCCTCATTGGATCACAGAATGCAAGGAAAAGGGTTCTGCCCAGAGGAGGGTGAGCATGTGCTTCTGCTGGGGGCTGCACTGAATCACTCTGAGGAATGAGGTGGGACCCGGAACCTGGGTAGCTGGGAGGCTGGGAGGAAGGGCAGTTGAGTCTTCTGAGGATGAGGGAAAAGTCCTCTGTGGGGAAAGAGAACTTCCATTTCTGCCTTTAGGGGGAGCAAGGAATCAGTGCCTTAGACAACAAAATTACATTCCTTCCGTAGAAGCTACTTGGAGAAATTAGGAAATGTAAACTCTCCTTTCTCCTCATCCCCCTCCACTTCCCCTGCTGACTTTGTCCACACGCCCAGCGGCACCTGACATCCTGCCTACTTCATCTGCCAGCCAGACATGAAGGTCTTTTCCACCATCCCCTGCCTCTCCACCCTTCCCTTGGGTTAAGCCATTTTGGGCTCAAGGCTTTCCTCTCAGTTCACACTCAGCTTCCCAACGGTCACTCATCTAGATGTCAGAAGAGCCTGTGAAGACCCAGAGGGACCCAGCTTGGGGACGGGGGTGGGCGAGTGGGGTCATCCCCTCTAACCATGGGCAGCATCTTCAGCTCTGAAGGGCACCTGAACACCCACCCCCACCACCCACACACATACACTCCCACCTCCAATTCATCTTACTACAGGTTGCTGACATGTAGTGGATGCATTTGCATAATGAGTGTAAGTAATTCGTTTGTTTCTCAGTTCTGGGCAAAATAAGCCAAAACTTTCTTCCCCGCTCTTCTCCATCCTTCCACCCCTGCCTGTTCCCAGGCCTCAGGGATTAGACCAGCCTATTTGACAGCAGAACTGGGCAAGGCAGGGTCTATTCCAGAGAGCTGCCTTGGGAGAAGCACACGGTCTCCTCAGTCCTCTGGCTTGAAACAGAGGTGGGAGGGTTGGTGCTGGGATCGCCTGGGCAGCAGGGCCATTTGGTGTGGTGAAAAGAGCACTTGACCGAGAGTCAGAAGAGCTGGAGCTGGCTTCTAGTCTCTACTCTGCCACTCACTGTCTGTGTGACCTCAAGCAGGTCACTTTTCCTCTCCTGGCCTCAGTTTACCCATCTTACACCAACAGCTGGTAAGTCCATTCCAAGGTGGGAGAGATGGGCTGAGATGGAGACCACAGAACTCAGTCCTTCCACCTGGAAACCAAGTACCAGCTCCCCCATGATGGGCAGATACCAGGGCTGAGAGGAAGAGAAGTTTGTGATGGAGGCAAGTAGAGGGAGAGGCGAGGTCACAGGTCTATAACCAGGAAAGGACAATGAGGAAGGCTGTAGGCAGAACAGGTGGAGCCAGAACTCTCTGGCTTTCACGATGTGTCCAGGGCCTTTTGACAATGACCCTCCCCACACCAGGGTCCCCTCACACACTGCAATCATGCGACCCTCCAAGCTTCACCTGCCTTCAACAGCTGAGCCTTGGTTTCCCCACCCGTAACATCGGTGTAGGAATACCCCTCAGGGCAGGATGGTTATGAGACCATAATGAGCTGGCTTTTGGAAAGCATCTAGCACTGATATTTTATCAAAAAGGCAAGCAGGCGGCACCAGGCCAGTGAGGGGTGGGGGTGGCAAGGGAAAGAGAAAGAGAAAGAGAGTGCAAAATTATGAAATCTGCCGTGCGCAGCCAGGGATGCTCGTGTTGATACCAAATCCCACGGATACCGAGTTGAGGTGCCCTCCAAGGTGCCCAATGCAAAGCTTCTATTTTACATGCGACTCCGGGGGTGAGATAATGCCACAGTAAGTGTAAAGATCCCCTAGGGTCCTTTTACCTCTTGGTCCTACTTCTTTCCTTCCTAAGCCCCTGTCCTGGGTTTCTCCACTGGCCCCTCGCACCTGCAGCCTCCTCACTGTGGGCAGGGGCGGGTGGGGAAGACGGAGGGCTGCAGGGGAAGGACTCCTGGGTGAGGGGAACCTTGCTGAGCAGCGCTGCTCTATTCTCCCTGGAACTCTCCAAATTGGGCTAGACTCCCCAGGTCAGGAAGGACTGCCCACAGAGGATGAAGTATCCCAGCACACCTCTCGGGAGCCCAGAAAGGAAGGCAAAAGGTAGGGGCTGTCAAAGCTTGGCTCAGCCCTGTGGGGAGAGCTTGGGGATTGGAGGAGGTTTTAGAATTTTCCTCTGTCCTTTCCAGCAGACAGAAGTATATTTTAGTCTCTGTCTTGTTTTTTCAGCATTGCTCTGCCCAGTGTGTGCACAAGGAGGAGAACTGTTGGATAAGAGCAGGCAGTTGGGACAAAAAGATTTCTGGGTGTCAGGAAAGACCTTAGCCCTTCCTTTGAGGGACCATAACCATGCCTATCTGCCCCCGCAGTGACTTCCTGGAAGTCCCTTCCTCTCCTTTTCTACCACCCTCCTTCTGCTCAGATTTGCAGTCTGAGGCTCTCTGCTTCCTTCTCCCTCCTTCCAGCTCACTTCTCCCCAGTCAGGGCTTCTCTGGGCCAGATACTGGGCCTACGAGAAGAACACAGCCTGCCTGTTTCCCTGTGTGTTTGTGAGGGGGAGGCGAGCATGGGGTAGGTCAAGGCCATTTAGTCCCTGTTCCTCCAGACAGCATGGAATTTTTCCTACCTCCTAAAGCAAGGTTGTTGTTCACATTTCTTTCCTAACCTCATCACCATTCATTCATTTATTCTGTTGAGTAAACATGTCTTGAGCCCCTTTTGTGTATCAGACAGTGAGTTGAGCACTGGAGGTAGAGGCGTAAGAAAGCCAGTGTCTCCTGCAGTCTCCAGAAAGAGTTCACGCTCAGGTAGGGACAGCACGAGGGACCTCCAATACACAGTCCCTCCAGTGAGGATCAGGACGTGTTCTCTGGGTCTTGATACACTGAGGACCTATTAGGGCTCCACAGAGGAGCCTCAGGTCTTCTGAGGCTGGGAAGGAGAGTAAGGTCTTGGGGGCTCAGAGAGCCACCCTGTTTTAGATGAGGCAGCTCTGGTTATTTCATATATGGGTTCCTGGTATAAGACTTTCTTTAAACATAAGATTTTATTAGCTTTGTGGCTCAAAAAAAAAAAGTGAAAATCTGAGCTTTCACCCAAACCCTCCAGATAAGGAAACTGAGACCCAGAGAAGGAATGAACTTGGCCATACCCACAGAGCAGTCAGGAGCAGGGCTTGGTGCCCGGGAGGGTCCCGGAGGTAAGCCTCCTTTTGAGCCCGGGTCCCACCTATCCCTCAGGGAATCCCTCGAGAATCCCTCAAGCACCAGCGCTTGAATCTTAGAACTTGATGCACTGAGGGTTCTGGGCTTTCACACCCTCCCCACCTTACCGCGGAGGGAGGCAATGTTAGGTGGACACACATGTATATAATTATAAAAGTCCCTCCCAGGTGCACAGAAGTTTCATGATTATGAAAGAATTCCCTTCAAGCTCATTCTTGTTGCTATAATAAAAACACAGAAATTCCCACAGACTGTATCCCATTGAATGCTCACTACACACCAGGGAGACGGCAAAGCAGGTGTTATCAGTCCCTTGTCACAGATGAGAGAGGTTCAAGGGAAGCCATGTGGCAGAACTGACACTAGAACCTGGACCGTCTGAGGCCTGAGCCAGGTGTGGTGTGTTTTACTCATGAGGGTGTGTGTGATGCTCAGGAGGCGATTGGAACTGCTGGCCAATTGGTCTGAAAGGGCTTCCTCAAGGAGGAGAATCTCGGGCAGCCCCGTCCATCATTTATTTCTTTGGCAGTTGTGGAGGACCTACCATGAAGATGCCCCCCAGGAGCTGCAAGCATGGGGGATGCAAGCCCGGCTGGGTCTGTCTCTGCCCAGAATCAGCTGGAGCTCCCGGCGGTGGGTTCCAGGGGTCCTGGACACGAGAGGACCATACTGACTGGCAGGGGCTGGGGAGGATTCTGGAGAAAGTGACACATAGCCTGGGCCTTGGAGGAGGCGCCGGATGCTCTGTGCTTGCAGCTGGTGGCCAGGAGGAGGACTTTGTGGGCAGAGAGGGGATGAACAGCCTGAGCGAGGGGCGTGGGAAATTGCGCAGCATGTTGTGGGCAAGACCAAGGGCTTGACTGGCTGAGCAGCAGAGTGACAACTAGGGGCCACGTTGCTGAGGCCCCAGGGCAGGCTGAAAGGACTGTAGTGGGTGATGCACCCACTTAAAGGCCCCACCCACAGACGGCCTCCGCCCAGCCCCAGATCTGCCCTGTAGCACTGAGTGAAGCCCAACCATCCCCCACATCTCCCTGAGCCTCAGTTCTCTTATACATAAAAGAAGAAGAATGTTACCTCTTTGACTTCATGTGAAAGTACTTTTTAGGTTGTAAATTACTAGACAAATATACAGTCTGCTCTGTTGATAATGGGAAGCTTCTGAGGATTTTTGAGGATTTTCTGAAGGATCTGAAAGATGCTGTAGGAAGATCATCCAAGATGCCGTGCAGAGTAGAGGAGGAGAGGGTGAGAGCAGGCAGACCTCCCAGAGGCAGCAGTCGTGGTCAAAGATGATGAAAAGCTAAACCTAAGAGGAAGCAGTGGGAACAGAGACGAAGATGGACAGGAAAGATGTCTCATGGAGGGACTTCTGGGCACAGCGGCGGGGGACCGAGAAGGCAAAGATGAATTGATTTCAAGCTGGGTTCCCAGGGAAATGCTGACAAGGATGAGAGAGATTTGACGGAGAGGCTGGCTGAGGGGACAGGGGTGGGATACGAAGTCCACTCCTGGACAGGTTGGGGTGGCTGTGCCCATGGGAGGGGTGAAGCAGCCTTCTGGAAGTGGCCAAGAGGTCATCGAAGCTAGAGCTGAGTCATCACAATGGAGGTGACAGTCAAGGTCCTGGGAGAGATGAGGCCACCCAGGAGAGGATGCAGAGAAGAGGTTGGGGAGAAGCTGGGCTGTGCCCACAGTAATCAAGAGGGAGGGCAGCCAGAGGGGAGGAGCAGGCTACCAGACGTTTCAGGAAGCAGGGGTGCTGAGTGGTTCAGGGCTGAGGGCTGAAGGGCAGCTGTGACAGGTCTGAGGGGGGATGTGGTTGGATTTGGTGAAAAGAAGAGTGTGCAGACCTCAAAGAAGCTTCAAGGGATGGGAGAGTCAGAGCGCCTCTCAAGGGTTGACGCAGGAGCAGGTAGGCAAGCTGGAGGCCGTGGGTGCAGACAGGTCTAGTTTGAAAGAGCTTGGCAGGGAAGAGAACAAAAGATGGATGATGAGCTGCAGAAGAGAGAGGTCAAAAAGAGGTTGGTTTTAGACGGGGAACTCTGGGCATGCTCACAGTCTGAGGGATGGGAGCAGTGGGAAGGAAGAGATGAATCAGAGGAAAATGAGGCTGAGCACAGACCCCGAGGAGCTAAGCGGTTAATGACAGCTGGCTAGGCATGGGAGTCTGCGTGTCCCCAGACCTGGAAGTATCTAGCTCCTTACCAGCTCCAAGCCCTCCCCTACCGTCACTGAGTCCTGAGGTGAGGCTCCCAGGTCTTCAGCCACAACCCGGCCCCTCCCTGAAGCCCCTCCACTCCCCCACCTGACACAAGGTCAGCAGTCGGCCAGCCATGCTGCAGCTCCATTAAAGACTCAGCCTTATCCCAACGCCACTCCTCCTCATATGACAGCCTGTGGCCCCGCCCCTACCCCTAACCCTAGCCCATGGGACACCAGTCACGGATTTCTTGGCTTCTCTGGATCTGTCTGCAGCCAAAGAGGTGCCTCTGGGCAATCCACCTGCCACCGCTCCACTGTCTGGACGATCCACCACGTGACGGACTCATAAGTGCTCATGCTGCCCTGTGCAGCCCTCCCCACCCCAGCCAGCACATGCACCCCCCTTCCTGGACTCCTCCAACACCCCCTTCAAGGGTGCAAGGGCAAGCAGTCCTCTGTTTCCCCTCCCGTCACTAAGCAGAAGAGGAAATTGAGGCAGGGGAGATTATGTGATGCCTGTTGGAGGTATCTGATGTCCCAATGCCTCCCTTACTCCTCCCCACCCAAGAGGTGTCAAATACCCCCATTACCTTCTGCACGTTCCAAAAGGGAGAAGGCTGTCAAGACTGAGGAAAGAAGGAAGGATGGGCAGAAGTAAAGTTGCCAGATTAAATTCAAGACACCCAATTAAAAAATTTTAACAGCTTTATTGAGATACAATTTAAACATTATAAAGTTCACCCATTTAAGGTGTACAATTCAATGGTTTGAGTTATTTATGGAATTGTGCAACCATCACCATCATTTAATTTTAGAACATTTTCATCACCTCTCCTCCAAAAAAGCTTTGCACCCATCAGTAGTCACTTCCCAACCTTTCCCCCACCACCCAGCCCTAGGCAACCACTAATTTACTTTCTGCCTCCATGGATTTGCCTATTCAGGAGATTTCATATAAATGGAATCATACGATACATGAAATACATGATCTGGCTACTATCACTTAGTGGCATGTATCCATACTTCATTCCTTGTTAAGGCTGAATAATATTCCACCCTGTGGATACACCACATTTTGTTTCCCCATTCTTCAGTTAATGGACATTTAGATTGTTTCCGCTTTCAGGCTATTGTGAATAATACTGCTATGAACATTCGTGTACAAGTTGTTTGTTGTTTGTTTGTTTTGTTTTGTTTGAGATGAAGTTTCCCTCTTGTTGCCCAGGCTGGAGTGCAATGGTGCAATCTCAGCTCACTGCAACCTCCACCTCCCAGGTTCGAGTGATTCTCCTACCTCAGCCTCCCGAGTAGCTGTGATTACAGGTGTACACCATCACGCTCGGCTAATTTTTTGTATTTTTAGTAGAGAGGGGGTTTCATGATGTTGGCCAGGCTGGTCTCAAACTCCTGACCTCAGGTGATCCACCCGCCTTGGCCTGCCAAAGTGCTGGAATTACAGGCGTGATCCACCGAACCTGGCCCATGTACAAGTTTTTGTGTGAGGATATGTTTTCATTTTTCTTGGGTAGATACAGACTGAAGGAAAGGTAGAACACATGCCTGGCCCTTTCTCACATTTATCCCCTGCATCATCACCCCACCTGGGTAGGAAGCTATTATGGTCCCCTTTGACAGATTAAAACACTGAGGTTCAGGGAGAGGCCTGAGCCGCTGAGTGCTGGAGCTGAAACGTGAGCTCAGGCCTCCTGATTTCCACTCCAAGGTTCTACCCAGTGCATCACAACAGCCCACTCAGAGAGTCTGCAGTCCACGGAGGGAATGAAACAGAAGGAACTGAGAAGCAACATCTTCAGTGTGAACCATCACCTCATTCTTCTGAAGTCCCAATTAGGTGTTTCATGAACCATGTTCTGGGGGTCAGGGCTTAGACTGAAGCTAGAGACTTCTTGGAAGGAATGAGTTTGTGCTCCACTCGGTAGAAAGAGGGGATGAAATGGCCCTTCTCCTCAGCCAGTACCCCTGGGACCCTGGGGACCCCTGGGACCCCTGAGAGCCTGCAGGAGAGCCCACCATGCAGACATTCTCAGTTATTTCTCTGAGTGAAGCTCCTCCCAGCAGCGATGGAAGCCGGGCGTGGGAACACTAAGCATTCACTTGTTACACTGAGGAATCAGAACTGGTCACACAGGCCCATTCCGCTTTCGGAATTTCGGCTTCGGCCCATTCCCTCAGCTGCAGTCTATCCTGGCCCCAATTCCCTGATGTTAAGCGGAACTCAAAGTGCTAGTGTCGAGTCATTCCCTTCAGAGAGCAGTGGGCATGGAAAGGAATTTGCACTAGGTGCATTTTCCTCAGGTCAGGGTAAAGAGCTAGTGGATGGCCTGGGCTCCCTGCTGCTCTGTGGGATCATCCCAAAGTCCTACATTCCAGACAGAAAAACAAACCGCAGCCTCTAGAGGTGTCCACTCTACAGTTGAAAGCCACTCACTCCACCCGGCTCGTCAAGTGGGGTGGGAGACAGAGGCGCCCCTCACTGACTGAGCTTTTCTATTTCAACACTATCCTTGGCCCAAGCTGGACAGACTTCAGAGCTTCAAACAGCTCCCTGTGCATAGAGCTCAAGAAACGTCTATTGAATGTTCAATGTTCAGAATAATACACTTCAAGAGTGCTAGAAGGAAGTCACAACGCTTTATGGTTTAGAACTCATTTACCTCTCATAGCATTGCCGGTGAACTCAGTAAAACCATTTTCCCATTTCGCAGAGGAGGAAACTGAGGCTGGGGGCGGGGCGGGGGCGGGGCGGGGGCGGGCGCGGGGAGGGTGGATCTGCTGAGCGGCGGGACCTGGAGCCCTAAGCAGCCGCCCAGCTCAGGGCTGTTGCCTGGGGCTCGGGGTCCCCCTGCTGGACAGACAGAAGCCTGGGCGTGGGCGAGGAGCTGGGCAGGGCCAGACCCCAGTCCCGCAGCCTGAGTGAGCTCCGGTCCCCGCGGCGCTGGGTGCTGGGTTCCCGAGGCAGGGAGGAGGAGGAGGAGGAGCCATAGCTGGGCTCAGGATTAGAGAGCACTAGCGGAGCACTGTGCAAGGCTTCAGGTGAGATGCTTCACCGGGCATCATGGACCAGAACAGAGGGAACAGGCAGCACCTCAACTCCCCACCTGCCCGAGCCTCTCCCGAACTCACCTTCAGAAAAGCCAAAGGGGACGGCGCCTTTGAAGGCCCAGCAGACCCGCCCCCTTGGAGAGAAGAGACAAATTCAGTTTCCTGACGTCCAGTCCAAAGTGCTCTGTTCCCACAGCACTGCCTCCTCCCGTTTCCAGACAAATCTCCTAAGCCAACCTCAAGAGAGCAGATCCCTCCTCTTTGGAGAGAGATCTGACCACAGCAAAGGATTTTCCAGTTTCTTTTTTCTTTTTTTTTTTGAGAAGGAGATTCACTCTTGTCACCCAGGCTGGAGTGCAATGGCGCAGTCAGGGCTCATTGCATCCTCCGCCTCCCCAGCTCAAGCGATTCTCCTGCCTCAGCCTCCCAAGTAGCTGATATTACAGGTGCCTGCCACCATGCCCGGCTAATTTTCTATTTTTAGTAGAGACGGGGGTTTCACCATGTTGGTCAGGCTGGTCTTGAACTCCTGACCTTAGGTTATCCGCCTGCCTCCCAAAGTGCTGGGATTACAGGCATGAGCCAACGCACCCAGCCTTCCAGTTTTCTCTACTTTCACCCCACTTCATCTAGCTGCTCTCAATTCCCACCGTGAGAAAGGCTAACTTTGACCTACCACCACTTCCAGAAGTCACCCCTTGTTTGGCGGACAGCTGTTGCTCTACTGGGCGTAGAACCCTCTGTTAATTCAATACTCCTCAAAGGTTTTAAGTTTGGTCTCTAATGCCAAACAAATTTGGCATCAAATCTCACTTATATGTCTTCTTAGTGTGTGACTTTGCGCACATTACTGAACTAAAAAGCCTCAGTTTTCTCATCTGTAAAATAGAAATTATAATACTTTCCTAATGGGCTGTTGGGAGGATTCAGTGATACATTATACAATCAATAGCACTGTGCCTTTCATATGGTGAGTGTTTGGTAAATGTTAACAGTGGACATTACTATTGTATGGTTTTTATTTTTTTTTAACCTTTCCTGCCCTAACACTTAACTAAAGAGAGAATGGGGTGAGGGGTACATAGGCAGGTAGGAGTTCTGGAGAGAAAAGTGCAGAGGGCCCCACCACATGCTTGTGTCTTCTCCAACCTGGTTACCTACTTGTGTTTCCACCCCCTCTCTGCAAGGGGTTGGGTGGCAGCTGCTTCCCTCCCCTGCCCATGGCCTGACAGTGCCAAAGGACTGGCACAGCTGCTGCAGTGGCCCAAATTCCTCGGGTTAGGGCTAGGGAGGGGACAGCTGGGGGTAAGGGAGAAGTATGAGGACGCACAACAGGGGAGCACCCTTCTCTAGCTCTATGTCCACTCATCCTGCAGCTTCCTGAGCCTCTCAGGTCAGCCAGGGACCTCTGACCTCACTCCTACCCAGCATGAGGGAATTCCCCCTCTTTCCCTCTCATCTTCTGCCCTCTAGTGCCTCCTCCTCCGTGGCTGGACCCACCCAGCCTCCCAGACCCCTTGCCCGACTCCCTCCCCCACCCACGTGCTGCCCAGCTGTCGCTGCCCCTGAGCTGGCACTCCACCCACCTGCACCACTCATGAATCGCCAGCATTCACACTCTGACCCCAGAACCTCCACCTGTTCCCCTCGGTCTGAGCAGCAAGGCTGTGTAGCCCCATCTGTTGTCCTCCATCCAGGACTCAGTGCAAGAGACTAGACTTCAACTCCCCCACAACTTCCACCTGCCCAGAGGGGGCGGGAAGGACTGGCTGAGACGATGTCTGATTTGGGGGGCTCTTTATCTCCCGGAAGAGCAAGTCTTATTCTCCCTTGCCCCAGACCCACCAGCAACTGTCCCAAAAGACCAACATTACAACTGAAAAAGCAAAAAGCCCACGCTTCCCAAAGGACATCCGCATATTTAATAGCATTCTCCTATTACATTTCACTTATTGATGGCCAGCCCCTAAATCAGAAGCTGGTCAGTGTAAGATGGTAAGCAGAAAGACACAACAGTGGCAACATTTTCAGTTAATGTTTCATTACACAAGTAACATGTGAAAGCCCTTTTGTTGATAAAAATGTGAAACCACTGCAGTTCAAGCTCAAATCCCATTTGACCAGTTCCCCAGATCAAGACCCTTTCATCTAAACACAGAGATGACCATTGTTACCAGTTTGATCTGTATCGTTCCAGGAATTTTTCTGTGTATTTGCATAATATAAGTGTGTGTGCATATATATATATTTATATATTTGCACACAAGTATGTTTATATTACATATAAATAAGAGTATGTATATACCCCTATACAAACATTTATATATGCAAATATATATATTCGAAAAAGTATGTAGTACTATCATGGGTTTGAGTTTTGCTATTTTTTACATGAGTTGTAAAGTACAAACATTCTGCAACTAAATTAACTTAAAAAGTCTTATCCAGTCAGTACAGATAGTTCTGCAATCTTTAAATGATACATAATTCCAGCACGACACGTTATAGTTTGATTAGCCATTTCCCTATTGATAGATATTTGTTTCTCATTTTCTCCCATTACAAATAATGTGTCCCTGTCACAGATTTAGCCTACTCCAATTTGTTCTTACCTGATCCCACCTGGTCCTGTGCTCCTACCTCTTGTGAACAAAAAGATTTTTCACTTAACTCTTTTTAAGGGCACAAATGTAAAAAAAATGTCCTTGGGAGCATTTTATTACAGATTTTTAGTAATATTTTTTCAAAACCCGAGGCCCCGCTAGGGTGATTTCTGTACCCACTCAGAAGCAGATTATTTCTCTAGGAGAAAGAGCTGTGGCCAAGGAGGTAGAAGGAGATACAAGGAAAAAAAGTGAAGAGAGAAAAAAGTGGAGAAAAAAAGGGGGGAACAGAAGGAGCAAGAAAGAGAAAGAGGTAAAAGAACATGCTTATCTATTACAGCACTCTCTGCAACAGGGAAAAACTGGAACTGTCCAACAGGAAGGAAGCAGTTAAGTAAAACTTGGCATATCCATTCAATGGAATATTACTCAGCCATTAAAATAATAATTGTGAAGACTGTGTAGGAGTATGGAAAATGCTTCTGATATTAAGTTACCGAGAAGACTACCAAATTAAAACTACATTATGATGACAACTATGCAAAATGATGTGGGCCTACAGAGATGGGAAGGGAATACAGGCAAATGAAACCAATCTGATTTGTTGGAGTAGCAGAACTTTGGGTGCACTATTATTTACTTACTTCCATTAATATTGCTATAATATTGTTTGTGCAATATACGATTAATGCTAAAGTGAAGCAGCAATGGAAAGAAGGCAGGAAAGGAAACTGAATAAAAGAGAAAGAGGGAAAAGAGGAAGGGAAAAAGAGCACAAAGGAAGAAATGAGAGGGTTGAAGACGGGAGATGAGAAGAGGGAGGCTGGAGTCAAGGCCACGTTTGAGGGCTGCGCTGTCTTCAGCAGATGTGTCAGTCACAGTGTCGACACAGGCTTTTCTTCCAGACCCTTTGGATCGACAACAGTTTTCACTGTTCATAGAAGATGGGATCTCCCTCCTTCTTCCCTCTAGTATTCTTTGAAGTCTGCCAAGGAGCCAGGGATACCAAGCTCAGGCTTGTGCTCTTCAGGGACTGAGAGTCTAGTCAGGTGGGGAGAGATGGAGACATAGATACGTGAGCAAATTATTACAGCCAGCCAACAAACGCTCAAACAGAGATCTAACCCTCTAAAGGTGAAGGCTATAGGATCCCAGCAGGCTTCACAGAGCAAAGGACATTTGAGCTGGTGCTCAAAGGATGGACAGAAGATTTCCATGCAATGAAAAGGCAGCAGCAGCAGCATCCTAGGTAAAAGCACACGTGCAAAAGAACTGGGGCTAAACTAAACACATGCCCATACCACGTACACTGCCATTCATATAGCTAGACACAGGGCTCAGGAGGCAAGAGATGATGCCTTGACTTTATCCCCAGGGCAGTGAGAAGCACTGAAGGGTTTAATCAGAGCAAAAGCACACTCTGATTTGTCCTTTAGAGAGATAACTCTTGAGACAATGAGAAAAGTGAGTAGGGCAAAGCAGAGAGAGGGAACATCAGTTAGGAGGTTACTGCAAGAGTTCTGCTGAGAAAGAGTAGGATGCTATGTTGGGCAGTCAGTGGGGTGGGGGAAGAAGGATAATTCAAGAAATTCTTAGGTAGAAATGACAGAACGTCATTCATTCCTTCAGCCAATGTCTTTTGAGGATCTGCTATAGAATTGGGTATTCAGAGATCAAAGATAGTCTGTGTCCTAACAGGGAAGATAGATGGTTACAGATCAATGTGAAAAGAGCTATAATTGAGATAAGCCAGGGAGGCTGCAGCCACGAGGCCAGGAAAGGAGGGAGGAAGGTCTCCTATGACTTCTAAGTTTCTGCCTCCCATGGTGATTGGAAAGCAGAGCCATCCTCTGAGAGATGAGGCACAGAGTACGGCCATGTCTAGGACATGTCTAGAGGCAAATGGTAATTTTTATTTGGGCCTCTCACTCTTCCTTTGCTCCTGACCCATTCAAAAAGGCAAATGTAGCTTAAAGAGTTTGTTGCCTTCCTGACAGAATGAATTACATAAAAAGCACCTGGAATAGTGCCTGGCACATGGTAAATGCCCAATAAATATTAACAAAGAAAACAAGAAAAAGTTCAGAAATGCAAAGCAAGATTCATACTTATGAACATGCCCCTCTCCCTTCCTCCATGAGATAAGGGAAGAACACGTGACTCCTGGCCCTGAAAGGCAGGCCACAGGAGACTCCACAAAACTAGAACTCAACCACCTAAAAAGAGCTTGTTAAAAACAGAGTGTGACTATAAACACGCAAAAACTGAGCTTACTGCTGGCAGATGGGACACCTGCAGTGAGGGGAGAGATGGGGGAAGAGGGGTCTCAGCAGTTTCTTCCCATGCAAGGAATTGGCACTGTATTATTCATTTGAAGAGTATACACTGTGCGCTTTGCAAATCACATTCATTGCATTATATCATAAAGGAAGCCACCAAAATTGCGAAGTTTTTTTTGTCCTCATGCTTCAACTACTGTGTTTACTGAAATTCTGGAAGATGAAGCAGAGTGTGGAGACATTGTTTATGCGGATGCTCTTGGGTGAAGTCATGGAAACTTGTTAGAAATATTTACTGAACTCCTTCCCCACATGAAGGACCACGGAGAATTAAAAGGCTTTGAAGGACCCGATTCATCAGACCTTAGGTCTTGGTGATGTGACAAGACTTGTAAACACTCTAATCTTGCTTGAAACATAGTTGATGCCCGTGTTGAACTTAAGCTGCCCACGTGGACTAGGTGACTGACCACTGGAACCTGCTTTCATTTCTTATTGCTTGACTATTCTGAGCACAATAACATCACTAATCATAAAGAAATGCAGGCCAGGCACGGTGGCTCATGCCTGTAATCACATGCTTTGGGAAGCCAAGGCAGGAAGATCACTTGAGGCCAGGAGTTCAAGACCAGCCTGAGCAACATAGTGAGACCTTGTCTCTACAAAAAAAAAAAAAAAAAAAAAAAATTAAAAATTAGCTGGGCACTGTGGTGTATGCTTGTAGTCCCAGCTACTTGGGAGCCTGATGCAGAAGGATCTCTTGAACCCAGGAATTCAAGGCTGCAATAAGCTATGATTGTGCCACTGCCACTGCATCCCAGCCTAGGTGACAGAGTGAGACTCTGTTAAAAAAAAAAAAAGAAAGAAATTTTAAAAAAAGAAGAAGAAAAGAAATGCAATGAATACAATGCCATTTGATGGACATAAATTCATATTTTAGGATAAATCATCAGGTTTTGGTAAGTTTGAATCTTGCTCTAAGTTTCTTTACGTTTACCTTTTTGAAGTTAACCTCTATTTTCCAGGCACATTCCAGGTGTTTCACATGTACTCATGAATCAAGACTTACTACAAACCTGTGGGATAGTTTCTAGTATTATTCCCATTTCCCAAGTGAGAAAACTTAGGCACAGAGAAGAGGCAATGACTTTTAAGTAGAGGAGCCTGGACTCCAAGTCTGATAGTCTGGCTCGAGTGCTCTTAACCACTTCGTGTATAAACTGGAGAGTGTATTTATAATAAATAACCAGGCATTCTCCCCATCAGTAGGACCTCATTTCCAGGGAACTTATTAAGCTGAAAGTGAATTATGCTTTCCAAGAAGACTCAGTTTTCCTAGAATTTCAGAAAGCACTGGATAAATCCCAGAGCGCGAAATGTCCCGTGGTGTGGTCTGACACTGCGAATGTTTGGGTCCATTTTCTCTTTTTTTCATGAAGTCACTGAGATTAGCACTGAGAACCATCACAGTGATGAAAATCTGGGACATGGACTGAGATGGACCCTGGCTAAGCACACTCCATGGCGCCATTTGTTAAATACCTGTCCTTGTGGACCTCACTGATGTTCTCAAAATCGACCCACATCTAGCATGGGCCAGTAAGAATGCATGTTTACATAAATTGTGTTAATTCAACTGCTTTTGTACTGCTGTTAACAAACCATAAATTTGTTCAGCCAGCTTCAGTATTGTTACTCCTTTTTCAACATTATAGGTATAGTGAAGTAGTTTACCAATTAGTCCTCTCGGTAAAGACAACAACAAATATTCAGACAAAAGATTTAAAACCTCTTTGTAAATGCATTAATAAACTGGAAAGGAATGAAAGGTAAATTTGGAAGCCTAAAACCATGAGAAGAAGGCACCCAGAGAGGTAAGCCTTGTACTGATGTCGACATTTACATTGAGCTTCAATTTCTTGTCAGCATGGGAAGTCCAATAGGACCACACCCCCAGCATCAACCCATAAACCTGAAACCCAAAGGCTAAAACTCAGTCTAATGGTGAATTCAAAATAAATCAGTGCTCCACCTGCCTGCCTTACACCTGACACTGAACAGAAGGGAGAAAAACAACTCCCCTGAAAATTAACAACTACCGGCTAGCCCTTATGTGGCCTTGCTGTACAAATTCACACTATCTTGGTGGTTCTAAAAACCTAAACCCAATAATTTACTTTCTTGTGATCCAGGGCTGACAGTTCCCTCAGGTGCCTGGCTGACGCAAATGAAAGGGTCTCTTGGAGGAAAGGAAAATATCTCCAAGCCGGGCATCAGAGAATTCCCAGAGATATAGTTTTTTTTTTAATTTCAATTTTCAAGGTACACGTGCAGGTTCGTTATGAGGGTATATTGCGTGATGCTGAGGTTTGGGCTTCTATTGATCTCATCACCCAGACAGTGAAAAAATACCCAATAGAAAGGTTTTCAGCTCTTTCCCCTCTTCCTCCTGCTCTCCTTTTGGAGTCCCTAGTGTCTGCTATTCCCATTTTTATATAAACGTGTGCCCAAGATTTAGCTCCCACTTACAAGTGAGAACAGGCAGTATTTGGTTTTCTGTTCCTGAGTTAATTTGCTTAAGATAATGGCCTCCACCTGAATCCATGTTGCTGCAAAGGACATGATTTCTTTTTATGACTGTGTAGTATTCCATGGTGTATATGTACCATATTTTCTTTATCCAGTCTACGGTTGATAAGCACCTAGGTTGTTTCTATGTATTTTCCATTGTGAATAGTGCTATGATGAACACAAGTAAGTGCATGTGTCTTTTTGGCACAACTATTTATTTTCCTTTGGGTATATTCTCAGTAATGGGATTCCTGAGTTGAATGGTAGTTTTATTTTTAGTTCTTTGAGAAATCCAACTGCTTTCCATAGTGGCTGGACTAATTTACCTTCCCACCAACAGTGGATAAGCTTTCCCTTTTCTCCACAGCCTCACCAACATCTGTTATTTTTTGACATATTAATAATAATTATTCTGACTGGTGTGAGGTGGTATCTCTTTGTGGTTTTGACTTGCATTTCTCTAATGATCAGTGATGTTGAGCTTTTTTTCATATGCTTGTTGGCTGCATGTATGTCTTCTTTTGAAAACTGCCTGTTCATGTTTTACCCACTTTTTAATGGGGTTATTTGGGTTTTTTTCTTGTTGATTTGTTTAAGTTCCTTAGAGAACTTAGCACTTTGTCAGATGTGTAGTTTGTGAATGTTTTCTCCCATTCTGTAGGTTGTCTGTTTTCTCTGCTGATGGTTTCTTTTGCTGTGCACAAGCTTTTTAAAGTTTAATTATGTCCCACCTGTCAATTTTTTGTTTAGTTGCAATTGCTTTTGAGGACTTAGTCATATTCTTTGCCACTGGTGATGTGCAGAAGGGTAGTTCTTAGGCTTTCTTCTAGGATATTTATATTTTGAAGTCTCACATTTAAGAATCTAATCCATCTTGAGTTTTGTATATGGTGATACATAGCGGTCCAGTTTCATTCTTCTGCATATCATTAGCCAGTTTTCCCAGCACCATTTATTAAATAGGGAGTCCTTTCCCCGTCGCTTCTTTTTGTTGACTTTGTCTAAGATCAATTGGTTGTAGGTTGTGCAGATTTATTTCTGGGTTCTGTATTCTGTTCCGTTAGTGTACGTGTCTACTTTTGTATCTATTTTTATAACAATACAATGCTGTTTTGCTTACTTGTAATCTCGTAGTATAGTTTGAAGTTAGGTAATGTGATGCCTCTGGCTTTTTTTTCTTTTGCTTAGGATTTCTTTGGCTATTCAGGTTCTTTTTTGGTTCCATATGAATTTTAGAATAGTTTATTTTAATTCTGTGAAAAAAAATTTGCAATCTGACAGGAATAGCATTAAATTTGTATATTGCTTTGGGTGGTATGGACATTTAAAGGATATTGACTTTTTCAGTTCATGAACATGGGATGTTTTTCCATTTGTTTATGTAATCTATGATCTCTTTCAGCAGTGTTTTGTAGTTCTCCTTGTAGATATCTTTCACTTCCTTGTTTAGATATATCCCATGGTGCATGTGCATGGCTATTGTTGCATTCTTGGTTTGGCTCTCAGCTTGAACATTATTGGTGTATAGAAATGCTACTGATTTTGTATATTGATTTTGTATCCTGAAAGTTTCCTGAAGCTGCTTATCAGGTCTCAGAGTCTTCTGGCACAGTCTTTAGGGTTTTCTAAAGAAAACCCTAAATGTAGAATCATATCATCAATAAAGAGAGAGAGTTTGACTTCCTCTCTTCCTATTTGGATGCCTTTTATTTCTTTCTCTTGCCTGATCCCTCAGGCTAGGATGTCCTATACTATGTCAAATAGGAGTGGTGAGAGGGGGCATCCTTGTCATGTTCCAATTCTTAAAGGGAATGCTTCCAGCTTTTGCCCATTCAGTATAATGTTGGCTATGGGTTTGGTAAAGATGGCTCTTATTATTTTGAGGTACGTTACTTCGATGACTACTTTGTTGAGGGTTTTTATCATAAAGGGATGTTGGATTTTTTTCTTTTTTTTTTTTTTTTTTGAGATGGAGTCTCAGTCTGTTGCCAGGCTGGAGTGCAGTGGTGTGATCTCAGCTCACTGCAACCTCCACCTCCTGGGTTCAGCGATTCTCCTGCCTCAGCCTCCTGAGTAGCTGGGACTACAAGCACGCAACATCATGCCCAGCTAATTTTTGTGTTTTTAGTGGACACAGGGTTTCACCACGTTGGCCAGGATGGTCTCGATCTCTTGACCTCATGATCTGCCCGCCTCGGCCTCCCAAAGTGCTGGGATTATAGGCGTGAGCCACCTTGCCTGGCCAAGGATGTTGGATTTTATCAAAAGCTTTTTCTGCATCTATTGAGGTGATCATATGGTTTTTGTTTTGAATTTTGTTTATGTGGTGAATCACATTTATTGATTTGCATATGTTGAACCAACCTTGTATCCCAGGAATAAAGCCTACTTGGTTGTAGCAAATTAACTTTTTGATGTACTGCTGAATTCAGTTTGCTAGTATTTTGTTGAGTATTTTTGCATCTATATTCATCAGTAATATTTGGTCTGTAGTTCTCTTTTTCATTGTGTCTTGCCAGACTTTGGTATCAGGATGATACTGGTTTCATGGAATGAATTCGGGAGGAATCCCTCCTTCTTGATTTTTTGAAATTGTTTCAGTGGATCGGTACCAGCTCTTCTTTATATGTCTGGTAGAATTTGGCTGTGAATCCATCTGGTCCAGGGCTTTTTTTGGTTGGTAGTTTTTTATTACTGATTCAACTTTGGAACTCGTTATTGATCTGTTTAGGGTTTCAATTTCTTCCTGATTCAATCTTGGTTGGTTGTGTGTTTCCAGGAATTTATCCAATTCTTCTAGATTTTCTAGTTTGTGCATGGAGGTGTTCATAAAAGTCTCTGAGAGTCTTTGTATTTCTTACAGACATAGCTCTGAGAAATACGAGTTTGCAGTTGAGAAAAGAATCACTAAACTCAAGAAAATGAGACACTGTGAGGGAAAAAACAGAGAGCACTATGTTTCACAAGACAGAGCAATTTTGCCCTCCAGGTGACAATTTTGGTTGTCACAACTAGGGGAGAAGGGGAGAATGGTGCCATTGGCAACTAGTGGGTGGAGGCCACGGATGCTGCTAAACATCCTACAATGCACAGCCCCTACAACAAAAATGTATCAAAAAAAAATCAAAGAAAGTGGAATAAAGCAATTAAAAGACAATTAATAAGACATGAAACAATAGGATCAAACTGCCAAAAGTTAGTTTTTTTGAAAAGTCTAATACAACCTACAAAATTCTGGCAAGATTAATTAAGTAAAAAGCAGAAGAAAGGACTCCAAAATATTAAGAAGTGAAAGGGGGGGACAAAATTATGTTGGCTGCAAGGATTTTTTAAAAATTAAGATAATATTAAGAAAAACTTTTGTGTCACAAATTTTGAAAAATTAGATGAAACGGAAAAATTTTTAGAAAAATGTAGCCTACTAAAACTAAGTTAACAAGAACAAAACCTGAATAGTCTTATAACCAGTAAAGAAATCAAGCTAGTAGCTCTAGTAAAAATTCAAGAAACAAATAAGCCCAGTCTTACAAAAACTCCAGAGGACTTAAAGAAAAAATCCCAACTCATTTTATGAACCTAGCAGAACCCTGATGCCAAAACCAGATCAAAAAAAGTATAAGAACAGAATTTTACAGGACATTCTACTCATGAATACAGATGCAAAGTCCAAACAAAATATTAGTGAACCAGATGCCACAACATATAAAAATGTACCACATCTTGACCAAGATGGGCTTATTCCAGGAATAAAAGTTGCTTTATCATTTTTTTAAAAAATCAATTAATGTAATTCACCACATTAATAGATTAAAGGAAAGAAACCATATCACTTGCTGCTGAAAAAAGTGTTAGATTAAAAATCCATTCATGACAGAAACTCTCAGCAAACTAGGGACAGAAAGATATTGATAAAAGATTGCTTTTAAGAACTCACAGCAAACATACTTATTAGCAAATCCTTGACTATCTTCCCTATAAGATCAGGAACAAGAAGAGAATGTACATTACTACCACAACCACTTGGAAGTTGCAAGCTAGACACAGAAGGAGGAACACAAAGCGGGTCGGTGGGGGTGGAGAGTGGGGGGAAAGTTATAAGTATTGATAAAGAGGAACCAAAATTGTTATTTTTCATGGATAAGATTATCTATGTGGCAAACCCTAAGGAATCCACAGATAAAGGAGTAGAATAATAGAAGCACTTGACAAGGTTACTTGTCAAAATCAATAGAAAAAATCAATTTTACTAAATCAATTTCATTTTCATAAACCAGTAAAAACAGAAACAGATAGAAAATGTAACTTTTAAAACTATGGTCATTCAAAATAACATCAAACTGTAAAGTAACTAGGAATATTTCTAACAAAAGATTTGCAAGACTTTTATGGTGAAATGCACAGAACTATTGAGAAGCATTAAAGAATTATTTCATGTAGGAAACACTTGTGCAGAACCCACAATATGTCAAGTGGTTCTAATGCTGTACTAACCTATTAAATCCTCATAACCACCCCTATGAGAAAGGCACTGTACTATAACCATCCCATTTACAGATAAGCAAATGAGAAACTATTCCCAAGGTTACAAATCTACTGAGTGACAGAACTGGAATTTGACCACAGGAAGCTTAGCTACAGAATCCACGCTCTTAATCTTGTATTATGTTGCCTCTTATAATGAGTTAAATAAATGGAAAGAGACATCCTATTTATAGTTTGAAATATATAAAATTATAAAGATGTCAGTTATCTTCAAAATTGTAAAGATGTCGATTCTCCCCTATATTAATCTGTAGTTTCAACGCAATTTCAATCAAAATCCCAGGAGGTGTTCAGGTGCAACATCTTTCTAGATTTTGAGGTTCACGTGCAGCACAGGGGGCAAATCAGATCACTGCCATGGCCCATGTTGAAGTCAAGAACTAGACCACCCCTTTATTAAGCCCCTAATATATTCTGGTCACTGCACTAGAAACTGTGATACAGTGAGGAACAAGACAGACAACATCCCTCAAATAACTGAAATCATACAGAGTATGTCCTTTGACCACAGAGAAACTAAGCAAAATACTGGTAACAAAAGATAACTTGAATATCACCAAACGTTTGGAAATTAAACAACATACTTCTAAATCACCCACAGAGGAAAGAAGAATGCACCATGGAAATTAGAAAATATTGTGATCTAAATGGTTATAAAGACCCAAGATATCAAAAATGTGAGATACAACTAAAGGAGTTCTGAGAAGGAAATTTATATTCATACATTAGAAATAAAGCCTTAGTATATACAATAGAAATAAAGCATGAGTATCAATAATCAAAGCATCCATCTCAAGAACCTTAAAGAAGGGCAAGTTAAACCCAAAGAAAATGCAAGACAGAGCATAATAAAGATAAGGGCATGAATCAATGAAGCAGTTGGAAAAAAAAAAACACAGAATAAAAAAGCAACAAAGCCAAAAGTTGATTCTTTGTAAAGACTAATCAAAAACTCTTCAAAGACAAAACGGAGAAAACATATATTTCAACATCGGGAGTTAAAAAAAGAACCACCATTACAAATCAGATCCTACACAAATGTTAAAAATGTAAGGGGACGTTATGAACAACTGTCAATACATTTGAAATTTTTCACAAAATGGAAAAATTCTTGAAATATGCAAGTTACTAAAATTAACACTAAGATAATTATAACTTAGTATGAACTAAGATAAATAGAACTTCATTAGATAAATAGAACTTCCTATTTCTAATGAAGAAATTAAATCTGTAATTTTAAAATTTCCTAACTCTGGGACTACATGGATTCCCAGGTGAACTCTTCTAAGTAGTTAATGAAGAACTGGGCATAAATCTTAAACAAAGTCCAAGATAACAGAAAAAGAAAAACACTCTCCAATTTGTTTTATGAGGATAGTATTTATAAATGTGATACTAAAACCTGACACAACTTTGTAAGAAAGGAAAATTATGCATCAGTCTCCTTCATGAACATCGTTGAAAGTCTAAACATAATATTAGCTAATCAAATGCAATGATATAAAAAATATATGTATAAATCACTTGACATTGAAAAGCCAATCAATGTAATTCACCATATTTACAGAACAAAGAAAGGAAAAGAATGAATGATCTCAATAGATGGAGAAAACACATTCAATGCCTATTTATAGTAAAACACTTTGAAAACTAGGAGTAGAAAAAAACTCCATTAATCTGATTTTTTAAAGTATTTTTAAAATGACACCAAATATCAAGCTTAGTAGTAAAATATATAAAGATTTCCCCCTTTGAAATCAGGAATAAGATAAGGATATCTGCTCTTATGATTTCAATTCAACATTACACTAGAGACATAGCCAGTGCAATAAGGCAATACAAAATTAAAATGAATGAGAAATGTAAAACCAAAAATCCATCATTATTAGGGAATAACATGACTGTGAATATAAAAAGTCCAAAAGAACTTATATATCTAAACTATTAAACCTTAGAAGAGCATTTACCAAGGTCACTGGATATAAGGCTAGTATTAAAAAGTAATTGTATCCCTATACACTAGCAATACACAATTTTAAAATAAAAAACTTACAGAGCCTATATACATATACATATACATATATATATATATATCAGCATTAAAAAATCATATACCTAGGAATAAATCTAGTGAAAGATATCAAAATTCTTTACAATCAAGACTACAGGGCATTACTGAGAGATATTATTGAAAAAATCTAAACACATGGAGAGATACACCAACCTCATGGATTAAAAGACTCCATATGGTGAAGATGTTCTAGGGATTTTTGTTGTTGTTGTTTACTTGGTTGGTTTTTTTGGTAGAAATTGGCAAGCCAGTTCTAAATGAAGGAGACAGTCTTTAAGAAGAACAAAACAACTGGTGCAAAGGTAAATGGGAGAGAATGTAGTCCAGAAGTGCATATACATAGTTACTTAATTTACAACAAAGATATCATTGCATTGCAGTGGGGAAACAATCATCTTTTCAATAAATCATATGTCAGTTGAACATCCATACGATGGATGGAAAAAAATAAACGTTTATTTCTCAACCTCAATACCACATACAAAATTCAGTTCCAGGCATATGAAAACCTACATATGAAACATAAAACAATAAAACTTCTGGGGGAAAACAGAAAAACAGTATCTGTGTTACCTTACAATGAGCAAAGATTTAACAGGAACGAACAGCATTAACCCTAAAAGAGACTGACAAACTAGACTTCATTAAAATAAACAATTTCTGTTCACCAAAAGACATGCTTAAGAGAGTGAAAAGGCAAACCAGATGGGAAAAAGACAGTAACACACACACACACAAACACATACCACATTACAAAAGACTACCAAAGACTACCATTGAGTGTATCTGAAGAACTTCTGTAATCAATGAGAAAACGAAAAACGATCCAATAGAAAAATGGGCAAACTACTTGAACAGGAATTTCACAAATGGAGTAATCTGAATGACCAATAAACACTTGAAAAAAATGTTCAACTTCATTAGTCACCAGGAACATTGAACTTTTATTTATTTATTTTTTGAGACCGTCGCCTAGGTTGGAGTGCAGTGGCATGATCTCAGCGCACTGCAACCTCCACCTCCCAGTTTCAAGCAATTCTCCTGCCTCAGCCTCCTGAGTAGCTGGGATTACAGGCGTGCACCACCACACCTGGCTAATTTTTGTATTTTTAGTAGAGACAGGGTTTCACCAGGTTGGTTAGGCTGGTCTCAAACTCCTGACCTTGTGCTCCACCTGCCTCCCAAAGTGCTGGGCTTTGTCTTCCCAAAGTGCTGGGATTACAGGCGTGAGCCACCGCACCCAGCGGAATATTTAACTTTTAACATGAGAGATACCATTTTATTCCCTCCAGATAAACAATTTTAAAAATTAAGTCTGACAACACCACTATTCATGGAAGTATAAGTTGGTGCAACCACTTTAGAAAAGAATTTTTACATTATTTAGCAACATTTAAGATGCATGCCCTCTGTGACTCAGCAATTTCACTTTTATATATTATATATACCCTAGAGCAACTTTTCCATCTAGGAAATCAGGAGACATGAAGTAGAATACTCATTGCAGCATAATATTTAGTACTCCAAAAATGGGGAAAAATACTTTCCATTGGTAATAAAATTGAGGAATAATTGTGGTTTATTTATACAATGGAATTCTGCACTACAATGAAAATAAAATGAATTGCAATGCACACAACACAGATGAAAGAAGTTTGTCACAAAAGAAGACATATACTTTGACTCCATTAACAAAATATTTAAAACCATATAAAATCAAATGACATATCATTTAAGGATAGAAATAAACCATGATAAATCTATAAAGAAAAGAAGGAAATTAGAAGCATGAAATTAATAATGACTTAGCTCAGCTCAGGGAAGGAATGGGTAAGATTATTCAAAGAAAATGCTGCCAGGTTCTCTTTCTTGAAGTGGATTAGCAGGGATATGAATGTTGTCGGATTATTTTATACATCGTGATTTGTAAATATCTATTTAGTAAAATTTGGTACAATTATAACTTTATGGATGTCGGATCCTCTGGCTCAGGATGGAAAAAAACATGGCTGCTTCTGTACTAGAATTAATTGCCCAGCAGACCATCGGTCATTGACATTGTCTCCAGAAAGCCCCTGAAGACATGCTCTTCCTAAGAAGAGGGAAGGTCCTAGCCATTCTGTTTATATAGCGTTATGAGTCAATTTGGGCTGCCATAACAAAATATCATAGGATGGGTGGCTTTAGCAACAGAAATTTATTTTCTCACAGTTCTGGAGGCCAGAACTGAAATCAGTGTGCCAGCATGGTCCAGCTATGGTGAGGGCTTTCTTCCTGAGAAGACAGACAGCTGCCTTCTCCCTGTGCACTCATCTGCCATTTTCTTGGTGTATGCATGGCCGGTGGGTGCAGGTAGACAGTGAGGGAGAGAGAGTGCCTGTGCATGCAAGCTCATTAGGGCACTGATACGATCATGAGGTCCCCACACTCATGACCTCATGTCACCCTAATTACCTCCCAAAGGCCTCATTTCCAAATACCATCACACTGGGGGTTAGAGCTTCAGCACATGAATTTGGGGAACAGAAACATTTAGTCCATAACATATAGCCACCCAGATTAGCTAATTATCACTTTGGCAGGTTGAGAGGGGCTGAGGGCACAGGACTTGTCAAGAGTATGTTTCCTTAGAGGGTGGGAATGAGAGTGAGAAAAGACCTCAAGGATTCTCCCCTCATCCCCCCAGCAAGGTTGAGAATTTGCTTGGCTTTGAAACTTCGAAGCCCCTCTGCTGAGAGTGGTGCCTGCATCTAGTCCCCTCATGTTTTCCGTGCACATTTCATCCGCCTGGCAGCTGCTGGCCCTGTCCAGCCAATGGCTCAGGAGGGAGCACACCACTTCTGTGCAATTTCTTGAAATGGGCACTTCCAAGAGAACTGTTCCCCAGAGAGTTCCTCAACATCTGCAGTGATGGAGAGTCCACGCACAGGCTTGAGGGTGGGGGAGGCAGCACAAAAGAGAAGAAGCTTTAAATTCTAAAGTAGAGAAAACAAAACTCCTGCCAGAAGCAGGGGAAGATGGGGAAGGAGGCAGGGATCTAGGAAGCTTCTGCTTTGGTCTCAGTATTGGGGTTTCATAGCACAGATGGCCAGGGTTATTTATAACTTGCAACAGGCAGAGTTGAGATCCGTGAAACGCAAGAGGCTTGGCTGACGATGACTGGGGCCAGCTAGAGATTGAGACCGCCACAAGGCCTCCTAGAATGCAGGACTTTGTTTTCGGGATGGGGGCACCACCAGAGAAAGGTTATGGAGCCCAAGCCCCCTCCTCCAGGCTAGATGAGAAGTCCTCCAGAGAACCACTGCTTTTAGGAATAATCATAGTCCCATTAATAATAATAAATAATAGCTAACATTTCATTAGCTGACCGGGTGCCAGGCGGTAAGCTAAGTGGGTTATTATCCTCATTTCCAAAATGAGAAAACTGAGGCTTAGTGAGGGTGAGGAACCAACCTAAGGACTCATATCCATAAGTAGTGAAGCTCTCTGCCTGCTCTGTATGGGAAGGAGGAGAGGCCAAGGGTCTAATGTCTCCCACTATGTCACATCAGCTCTTTGCCACCCAACAGAGGCAAGATCACTAGGGGTAGAAAGTTGGACAAGGAGCTTTGATTGGGGGGCAGTGACAGGGATCTGGAAGGATCTGGGGATTGGCAGGCCCAGGAGAGGTCTAGAAGGTAGGCTCTGGACAACATGTGTGTGTGTGCGCACACGCAGACGCGTGTGTGTGTGCACACGCGTGTGTGCACGTCTGTACACCTAAGTGATCACCTAGGTAAAGGTGGTGTGATTTTATGTAGAAGATATTAAATGCTTATTAAATGAATATTTCCTGGCTCTTGAAGAAAAGGCAGGCAGGCTGCTAAAGTCCAATGTGGCTTACTCCATTCTGCCATCTGTCACCTTAGGCAAGGACTTCCTCCTCCCTACTTCTCAGTTTCTCCTCTTTAAAATGAGACAGTTGCCCTAAGATTCTCCCCAGCTCTGATAATTTGTGCATCTGTGATTTCACTGTGGTTAGCACATGTGGAGAGGGGAGAGGTTGGATGTCAAAAGTCAAAGGCTGGCTACTAACCACCAAGGCTGATAGCCAAGCCCTGGCAAGGGCAGCCAGCAAGATCAAAGCAAAAGGAAAACCAGTCAGGAGGCACCGTCTGCTCCCCAGCTCGAGCCCAGGAGCAGCATGTGCAGGGAGTGAGGAGCCACGAGCACAACAGATCCTGCCAACACCCACTCCCAGGGCTCCAGGCACGGGTGCCAGGTACCCCCACCAATGGGTGGATGGAATGCTCAGAAATTCACAACTCCAGGAGCGAGGCTGTCTGTCTCAGGATAAACAAAGCCCCAGGCAACTTGATGCAGCTCACCTACTCCTCTGGCTGCAACGACCCTTTTGAAGGTCAAGTCATCCAGCCCCCTGATGCAGTCTACAGTTCTATGCCCCTCTGAATGACGCCCTTGTTTTTTCCCAAGGACCAAAGGGCCAGTAATTCACCCCAGGTCACAGAGCATGCAACTATTCAGAGGATTCAGATCCCTGAACTCTCACTGTGTGCCACAGAAGGGACTTGCTTCTATGACATGGACTTTATTGCTTAGTTTCTCCTCATCAATATGAGTATGTACTGAACATCCACAATGTGCACTTGCTGCATGTGTACTGCATACACACTCTAAAGCGGAGTTGTCATCAAGGTTGTCAAGGTCATCAAGGTTGTAGACCTTAATGGAGAAGACTGTCCACTGACTTTCAAGTGAGCCATTAGCACCACAGCAAATTTCTTAACCACATGATATGGTTTGGCTCTGTATCCCCACCCAAATCTCATGTCGAATTATAATCCTCAAGCGTTGAAGGTAGGGCCTGGTGGGAGGTGACTGGATCATGGGGGCAGTTTCTAATGGGTTAGCACCATTCCCTAGTGCTCTCTCATTATAGAGTGCTCATGAGATCAGGTTGTTTTTTGTTTTATCATTTTTTTTTTTTTTTTTTTGAGATAGAATCTCACTCTGTTGCCCAGGCTGGAGTGCAGTGGTGTGATCTCGGCTCACTGCAACCTCCCTCTCCCGGGTTCAAGCAATTCTCCTGCCTCAGCTTCCCAAGTAGCTGGGATTATAGGTGCCCGCCACCATGCCCAGCTAATTTTTGTATTTTTAGTAGAGACAGAGTTTGGCCATGTTGGCCAGGCTGATCTCAAACTCCTGACCTCATGATCCACCTGCCTTAGCCTCCCAAAGTGCTGGGATTACAGGCATGATCCACTGCGCCCAGCAGAGATCTGGTTGTTTAAAAGTGTGTAGCACTTTCCCCCACCCTCCTGCCACCATGTGAAGAAGATGCTTGCTTCCCCTTCACTTTCCGCCTTAATTGTGAGTTTCCTGAGGCCTCCCAGTCATGCTTCCTGTGAGTCAATTAAACCTCTTTTCTTCATAAATTACCCAGTCTCAGGTAGTTCCTTATAGCAGTGTGAAAACAGACTAATACACCATGACTGCCAGCCTGAAAACTGGTAATAATACCTAGCTCATAAACTCACTGTAGGGACTAAATAGCTAATGTGCCTAATGCATTTACCACAGTAAACAAGAAGGTCCTAAATGATGATGCAGCTGTTGATGATGGCACGGTGATGATGACCACACTGTCCCCCTGAAGCAGTCCTACTCTGGGCCCAGGTATTTGTATTTCCCTGACCATCCAATCTACCAGGTGACATTACATGAAGAATGCAGCTGGCTCTAGGTTCAAGAATCACACACACACACACACACACATACACACACATACACACACACACAAAACACTGCTCCTTGCCCTTGGACCAGGAAGTGTGAGAGCTCACAAGTCAACAGATAAACAGCTGCTTTCAGAAATCTAGTAACAGTAAAGAAAGATGAGGCCAGTGTTGTGGCAGCAGCCCTACTGAAAGACCAGGGTAGGAAGACCCCGAATCAGGGAAGGACAGGTTTCTGAGCTCCTATCCCAGGCCGGCCCCCTGAACCACCTTGCAATGCCCCTACTTCCCCACCTGTAAGCTCAGGAAAGCATATCACAGGTGAGATGAGCCACAGCTAGAAATCTTAAATCAGGGCTTTGTCTCCACTGTCGGGGAACCAAGATGGGGTGAGGATGTGAAACAAGTGAATCACCGAATGTCTGGCTGCATGGACTCCTTCAGTGGTGTGAGGACATGAGGCTTGGCACTCCAGATATGGAAAGAGCCTGCTGATAAAAATCCCTGTGCTTGGGAAGCAAGTCCACCCAACCCCACCCCTACTACCAGGAAGCCATCTGCTTTCAGAGACGGAAAAGCAAATGGGTCCTGACTTGGGCTGGCCCAAGCGCCCCCAGAAAGGGGAATGCAGACAGGCAGTGTGGCTCAGGGAAAACACTCCAGGCACCAGGGTCTGGAGGGTGGAACACAGCGTTCCCACGGCCCGCTATGCAGGGAACGCAGCAGATGGAACTGCACTGACTCCAGGGAAACATTTGGTTCCTTGTCTCACACCAACTCACTGGAGAGGGTGGTAAGGAAGGCCTAGGGATAGACAAACAAAAGAGAAGGTCAGAGAAAGGCAAGGAAGCCAAGCCAGGAAGCTGTGCAGAAATTTCCTCAGATCCTTCCAGAGTCCTGAGCTGGTGGTGACAAAATGCCAACACTGGAAGGAACTTTCTAGAACACTAAATCCAATTCCCTTATTTTACATATCAGGAAACAGGTCCCTAGGAAAGTCAGCACTGTGCAGTGGAAAAAGACTGTAGAGTCACAGAGATGGGAACTTCACAGCTGTGTGATTTGGTATAAGTTTCTTAACCTCTCTGATCCTCATGTTTGTCCTTTGTAAAATAGGGGACCTGTCATCTCCACAGACGTATCGTGGGAAGGGAATGAGGTACTCAGCACATAGCAGAGGCTCAACAAATACCAGCTTCCAATTCTCAAAGTCACACAGGGGTTAACGGCAGAGCTAGAACTAGAATCCAACATCCCAACTTTCCACCCTCCTTACTCCAGTTACAGAAAAGAGTCAAAGAAAAGACATGCCTGTGACGTGCCACTGGCGGTGGGGTAGGGAGAGGGCAATGCATTGCTAAAGGGATTTTCTCATGACCAAAGCACGGGAATGCATTACCAAGGGTTCCATTTTGGGAGCTTATTTAAGTGTTTGCCTGAGATGGATTAAAGGCTGGGAATTAACTAAATGTCATCTTGATGACCTGTTCAGTCCACAGATGGTAGAATTCAATTTACCAGAGGCAGGGCTGGTTATGCCACTCCCTAAACTCCCCCAAGGAAAGGAAATGAATATGCATTCTTTCACTCAACTAACATTCGTTGAGCACATAATGTGACCTAAGAACAAGGTTTTCTTATTATCATTTTTGCCTATGAGGAAACAAATGTCCCAAGATATTAAAGAAGGTTTCATGCAGCTAGCAAGTGGCAGAGTCAGAATTCAATGCTATCTTAGTCTCCTCTTTACTCAGTGCCATATTGCATCTCCTGTCTTCTGATAGAACGAAAAGAGTAAGACTGTGCGAAGGCTGAACTTCCCCAGACAGTGTGCACGGTGTGCATGTCTTAGATGAACTCCCCAGCCTCCCCCTTCTCCCCAGCAGAAGTAGCTCCTGGAGGCTGCCTTGGGATCTTGTTTCTGGAGCTGCTCTGCGGAGGAATCTGCCTAGGATCTCCTGGTTCCCTCACCGAGGCCAGATCCATCCCCTGGACAGAGCCTCCCGGGCCCCTCCCAGAACATCCTCACTGCCCAGAGCTCCACTGTGCTTCCCATATTCACAGCCCTGTTCTGAGAACTGAGAAGCAGGCAAACAAAGAATTTCAGAGCCTGAGAGGCAGATACAGTCCCTGTCTAATGGTGGAGACACAATCCCTGACCTCAGGGAGCCACCATTCTTTAGGGAAGATGCAGCCCCACTGTGCCAGAGAGCTCCCAGGATAATAGAGTGATTGAAGAAACACTACTTCTGCTCTCAGGAAGCTCCCAGTCTGTTGGAGGAGACAAGAACAAAAGGATGTAAATTAATAACAGAGCCAGGCATGGTGGCTCATGCCTATAATCCCATCACTTTGGGAGGCTGAGGTGAAAGAACTGCTTGAGCCCAGGATTTTGAGACCAGCCTGGGCAACATAGTGTGGCTCCATCTCTACAAAAAAACAAAAACAAAAAAATTAGTTGGGCATGATGGCATGCAACCTGTAGTCCCAGCTGCTCCAGAGGCTGAGGAAGGAAGATCACGTGAACACAGGAGGTCGAGGCTGTAGTGAGCCATGACTGCACCACCTCACTCCAGCCTAAGCAACAGAGTGAGGCCCTGTCTCATAATAGTAATAATAGAACTAATGCTAATTGAGTGCCAGGCACTTTGTATATATGAAATAATTCAATCTATACAACAACCCTGTGAGACACATCCCACTTTTTTCCTTATTAAACAGATGAAGAAACAGAGGTTGCTATGGTCTGAATGTATCCCCCAAAGTTCATGCATTGGAAACTTAATCACCAATGCAACAATATTGAGAGGTGGAGCCTAACAAGAGGTAACTGGGTTATGAGAGCTCTGCACTCATGAGTGGATTAATGTCATTATCCTGGGAGTGGGTGAGTTATCATGAGAGTGGGTTGTTATAAAAACAAGTTTGGCCTGCTCTTGCTCTTGCCCTTCCACCTTTCACCAGCACAAAGGCCCTTGCAAAATGCTGGTGCTATGCTCCTGGACTTCCCAGCCTCCAGAACCATGAGCCAAGTACATTTCGGTCTATTATAAATTACCCAGTCTGTGATATTCTGTTACAGCAGCATAAAGACTAAGACAGAGGCACCAACAGGTAAAATGACTTACATAAGATTACAAAGCTATCAAGTGATAACTCCAGGATTTAAAATCCAGGCAGTCTGGTTCAAAAATCTCTTGAGTAAAACAGAAAGATTAAAGTAAATACTCTGGCTACTGGTGGACACCAGGTGGGCCAGTGACACTTGGTTTGGTCTGAGAAAGCTGCCTGAGGAGAAGAGAAGAAGTGTTTCAGGTCTTGCAACATCTGGACCTGGATCCACACCTTTCTGGATGAGGGTCCAGAAAGCCCTGGATCACAAAGCAGGCCTGATGAGATCAGGATGGCGGAGCCAGAAGTAAAAGCAGTGAGGATAAGACCCGTAGAGAAAGAAGGCCTTGTGAGGTGTTTGGATAAAGCACCCAGGAAAAGCCAGTGAGCCTGCCAAGGAAAGAGCTCACGGGGGACACAGGAAGCTCACAACAGAAGAATGTGCGTGGGGAAGAACATGAGGGAACACACAACGGGAGAGTGTCCATGGGGAAGGCTCTTGAGCACCAAGCCTAAGGGTGAGGTTATGGACAGGGAGTTGGCAAGGAGGCAAGCACCATCAACAGCACATTCCCTTCACCCCTCATACCCAGCAGGGTACTCTCAGCACAGCTCTCTACGGGGTGCCCATCTTGAATGCTGTAACTAGTTTCCTGTGGAATAACACACTGATAGTGAGCTGGGCTTTGGCATGAGACAGATCTGGGTTTCTGTTCCTGGGTTTACAACCTACCAGCTGCCTCTCTGAGCTCTGGGGGCTCATCTGCAAAACACTGATCATTGTAATTACTTTATGGCATTATTGCAAGGATTAAATGTGACACAATTTATGTAGCACTTAACTCAGGGCTTTGTTTTTACCTAGCTCAGTAAGTAATAACCCATGGGTTATATAGAATTTTAATTTCCATATATTTGGGGATTTTCCAGAAATTTCCATTGTTGACTTCTAATTTAATTCCACTGTGATTAGAGCACATACTCTTTATTATCAATACTTTAAATTTTATTGAGAATTATTTTATAGCCCAGTGTATGATCTTGGCAAATGTTTTATGTGTCCTTAAAAAAAAATGAGTATTCAGTTATTGCTGAGTGGACTAGCCTACAAATGTCAACTGATAAAATTGATAAGAGTTAAGTTTTGTATTTCCATAATGGCTTCATCTACTTGTTCTATAAATTACTAAGAGAGGAGCATTGACATTGACATCAACATCTCTAACTAAAATTTTGGATAAATTTATTATACATAGGCCAAATAAAGATTTGTCTATTTCTCCTTTCAGTTTTGCTCTGTGGATGTTGAAGGTCTGTTGTGAGGTACATATAAATGAAGGATTAATATGTCTTATTGATAAACTGACCCCTTTATCATTATGTAATGTGTCTCTTTATCCCTGGTAATATTCCTTCTTCTGAAATATACTTTTTCTGATATTAATATAGGTACTCCAGATTTCTTATGATTAGTTTTTGCATGGCATACATTTTTCCATCCTTGTACTCTTAGCTGTATCTTTATGTGTCAAATTAGTTTCTTGTAGAGAGCCAATAGTTGGCTCTTGCTTTTAAATCCACTCTACTTACATTTAATGCAGTTATAGATATGGTTAGGTTTAAATCTACCATCTTGCTAATAGTTTTCAAATTGTCTCATCTTCTCTTTGCTCTTTTTCTTGCGTCTTTTCCTGTATTCTTCTAGATGAACTGAGTTCCAATTTATCTCTAGTATTGGCTGATTAGCTACAAGTCTGTTTTGTTTTTTAGTAATTGCTCTAGTGTTAATAATGTGCATCTTTAATTTATCACAGTCTACCTTTAAATATTATACCACTTCTCATATAATGTGAGAACCTTACAACAGTATACTTCTACTCCCCATCTCCCATTCTTCATCCTTTTGTTGTCATACATTTTATCTTATTTATGCTATAAACCCCACAACACATTCTTATTTTTGCTTTAAGTAGGCAACTATCTTTGAAAGAAATTTTAAAATAAGGGGGAACAGTCTTTTTATATTTACTCATATGTTTACCACTTCTGATGTTCCTCATTCCTTTATGTATGTTACATTCCCATCTTATATCATTTTCCTTCGGTGTAAAAAACTTCCTTTGACATTTCTTATAGTGAGGACTGTCTGGTGATGAATTCTACCAGCATATTGTTGTCTGAAAAAGTTATTTCACCTTCATTCTTGAAATACATTTTCATTGGATACAGAATTCTTGGTTGACAGACTTTTCTTTTGGCACTTTAAAGATGTTGCTCCGTTGTCTTCTGGCCATCATTGTATCTGATGAGAAATTGACAGTTTTCCTATCTGTTCCTCTCTACATAATGTGCCTCTTTTTCTTTGGCTGCTTTAAAATTTTTCTCTTTATCACTGGCTTTCAGCAATTTGATGATGTGCCTTGGTATGATTTTGTGTTTATTCTTTTGGGGACTTATTGAATTATTTAGATCTGTGAGCTTACAGTTTTTATTAGATTTGGAGATTTTTTTAGCCATTATTTCTTTAATAGAAGAAACAGACTTTTTTGTCCTTTTCTGGAACTTCAGTTACACATATGTTAGTCCACTTGGTATGATATTATCCCACAGGTCCGAAGGTCTTTTTGTTTTGGTATTTTTTCTCTGTATTTTATTTTGGGTAGTTTCTATTGCTTTGTACTCAGAGTCAACAAACTTTTTGTGCAATGTCTAATCTGCTATTGATGTAATATTGACTGAGTCCTCCAAAATTCATATATTGAAGCCCTAACTCCCAATGTAACGGTATTTAGAGATGGGGCCTTTGGGGGATAACTGGATGATGAGGGAGGGGTCCTGGTCTCATAGGATTGGTGTCCTTTATAAGAGATACCATAGACGCTGAGATCTCTCTCTCTCTTTCTCTCTCTCTCTAACCCTCCCACCCCCCACTCCATCCACAAACCAAAGAAAGCCATGTAAGCATGAGGGCATGAAGGTAGCCATCTGCAAGCCAGGAAGAGAGCTCTCACCAAAATTTGACCATGCTGGCACCCTAATCTCAGACTTCTAGCCTCCAGAGCTGTGAGAAAATAAAAGTCTATTGTTTAAACTACCCAGCCTTAAGTATTTTGTTATGGCAGCCTGAGCAGACTAATATATAATACTATCCAGTGAAAGTTTGATTCCTTTTTATATCTTCTAATTCTCTCATATGTTCGTGTTTTTCTTCAAATCCTTGAGCATATTGAACAAATTTATAATAACTATTTTAATAAACCTATTTCCTAAGTCTTTGGTTTTTTTTTAAGATAGGTTCTTACTCTATCTGGGCTGGAGTGCAGTGGCACAATCACAGCTCACCATAGCCTCAACATCCCAGACTCAGCCTCAGCCTCAGTCTCCCAAATTTCTGGGACTACAGGCATGCATCACCATGCCTGGCTAATTTTTTTGTAGTTTTTATAGAGTCTCACCAAGTATCACCATGTTGCCCAGGCTGGTCTCAAACTCCTGTGCTCAAGTGATCTGCCCACCTCTGCCTCCCCAAGTGCTGAAATTGCAGGTGTGAGCCCTTGTGTCCAGACCCCTATCTGCTAATTCTATCACATTCCTATCATTTCTGGGTCTATATCAATTAACTGATTTTTCTCCTGATTATGAGTAACATTTTCTCCTGCTTCCTTGCTGTCTGCTAATTTTTGATTGGACGACTAACTGTGAATTTTACATGCCTGAGTGTTATATTTTGTTATAATCCTTTAAAAAGAATTGGACTTTGTTTTGGAAGGCAGTTAATCTGATGCTTTTGCAACTTGTTCAAAACTTTTTGAAGGCAGATCTAGAATAGCCTTTATTTTATTACTAAGGTGTGACCCTTTTGTGATCTCGGTTAAATGCCCCATGTCTTCAATGAGGCCTCTCATTTTGGCTAGTGGAATTGAAAACATTCCCGGCCCTATGTGAATCTAGGAATTGTTTGGGTCTTTTTTGTTTCGTTTTGTTTTTTTGAGACATGGTCTCACTCTGCCACCCAGTCTGGGTTCAGTGGTATCATCACAGCTCACTGCAGCCTCAACCTCTTGGGCTCCACCAATCCTCCCACCTCAGCCTCCAGAGTAGCTGGGACTACCCGCACTCTCCATCATGCTCATCTAATTTTTAAAAATTATTTTTAGAGACAGAATCTCGTCATGTTGCCCAGGAGGGTCTCTAACTCCTAGACTCAAGTGATCCTCCCTACATGGCCTCAAAGTGTTGAGATCACAAACCTGAACCACTGTGCCTTGCCTAGGAATTGTTGAGATGAGGAAGAGAGCAGGGATTGTTGGACTTGTAGAACAATTAGATGTGGAAGGATAAGAAATGAAGAGCCATGACTGGGTGGGTGGTGGCATCGGTCACCAGTGAGGGGGATATTGGAATGGGGAGTGAGTGAGTGGCTTCTATAGCAGATAAATTAAATTTTAGGAGTCTGCAAGACATGGAAGTGGAGAAGTCTACTAGCACCTTGGACATGAGATCCAGCTCAGGGAAGAGGCAGAGGCTAGAATATAGACTTGGGAGTAATTAACATATAACATAAATATACAATTTAATACGTAAAGTTAAGAGACATTAACACTTACCAAGCATTTATACACATGGTAGTTAAAAGTAGGTGAAAGAATGAGATCACAAAGGGAGACTGTAGAAAAACAGACTAAAAATGAAAAATCCCCCTTAAAGGGTGGGCAGGGGTGACATGCATGAAAAGAGCAAAGAGGAGAGGAGAGAGCAAGCAAAGAGAGGAGGAGAAACAGTGAGAAAGTCAGAGACGAGCCAGGAGATGAAGGGGCCACGGAAGCTAAGAGAGCAGAGAGTTTCGAGGGAAGCATGGTCAACATTGTCAAATGACACAGACCAATCAAGTGAAATTAAAACTGAGAAATATCGGCAGGATGGCACCCGGTGAGGGTCTCTTTGATTTTGGGAGGAGCCATTTTTGTTGCTTAGGAAAGGTAGAAGCCAACAAGTAGACAAGCAAATGGGAAGTGAGAAGATAAGTGTAGATTCCTTTTACTAGAAATGTGGTGGAGAAGGGAAGGTTACTTTTCAAGCCATAGCTGAGGGGGCTCCATGGAAAAGAGAAAGTTTTTTTTTTTTTTTTTGATAGGAGAGACTTCACCATGTTTATGGGCTCATAGGAAAGGCCAGCAGACAGGAACAGTGGAATGAAGTCCTCAGAGGAGATAAGAGTAATAGGATCAATAGCACTGGGAGGGTTTCCCAAGTCTCTACAGTTAATAGGCAGCAAAACTACTTATGATTGATAGGGAAGACATTATTCATCACTGCATTTTAAAGATAAAAAAAAATGAAGCCCACAGTGGGAAGAGAATTGCCTCAAACCCTACAGCTTGGGGCTTAATAGAAGAGCTGCGACTCACCCCGCCCCGGCCACATGACTTTCTACCCTAGAAGACTCCCTCTGTATCAGTGCAGAGCCTTGGCCAACCCTGCAGAAGCCTAGGAAATGTTGGATGTCTCAGTCCCAGAGAGGAGAATGTAGGGAGGGTCATAGGGCACATTCTGGGAAGCGGTGGCTGTCCGGAGAGGGACTGGGGAGGAGCGGACAGAGCTGGGAGGAAAGCAAAGCCATCTCCACCCAGGCAGCAGCTGCTTGCAAATATGTCACAACTTGTCAAAGAGGCAGAAATAGATGCAGTCCAGGGAACGGAGGGGGTGGTGGCATCCTAGGGCTTCTGAATCCACAGAGAGGGCAGATTTGGGGGGGTGGGAGGGAGTTGCAGCGAAGGGGACAGCCAGGGGAGCGAATCGAGAGGTGAGTATGATAAATATATGCCAAGCAGTTCTAAGTAGGTAGAAATGGGTCCAGAGAACCATCTGGTTACCTTTTGGGGAGGTTAAACATGGGAGCAGAAGTGGAGATGGAAAAAGGATAAAATATCTCTAGGAAACCTGTCCTCTCTGGTCCTGTGAGTCTATGTTTCAGGGCTGAATCTGGTTCAAACAACACTCAAAACAGCCCTCCTACCCTGACTCCATGAGCACTTCCTCCAGATGCACATGCTAAGACAGAAAAAAACCCGGCATCCTAACCAGTCAGTCCAGCATCTTGGTTTACAAATGGGGAAACTGACAACCAGAGAGGAGACAGGACAGCAACACGCCCAAACTCCGTATCCAGGGTTCCTTCTTCTACTTTCACTCCGCATCCTGATAGTATTTGTCCTAACCAGGAGCTGAAGGCCTGAAAGCCCTGTTCCCTTAGGAATGTAGGATACTTGTAAGAAATCCCTGCCCGTATTTCCAAAGGCCCCACCAGAGCCAGGTTCCCAGTTCACACTGCTGAGCCCAGTTCTGGTTATTTTTAAAACCAGCTCTCTGCTTTGTCTCCACCAATCACCTCCCCTTGACCCTCACCCACTCTCCTCAGACCCAACCCCTTCCACCTCCGGGTCTGCATCTTCCCACACCCTAAAGCCAGAAATTCTTGAAGAATGATCCTAGCTCTGAGCTTCAGATTCCAGGCAGGGACGGGATTTCCCAGTGGTCATCCGATGCTCAGTCCTCCATGGAAACAATGTGTGGCTGCAGAGGTCTGGTGGAGGGGCACCCTCCCTTCCTCCTCACATCTCAATCCTTGTCCCATCTGCCTCCAAACCTCCCCTGTCTCAATCCCCCAGGCCTCTGCCTGGCACCTCCAGCCCGCTCTCTCTCTCACACCTCTTCTGTATATTCTTTTCATCTCTCCAGCAGTACCTCTCCTGATGTCACTCTAAACCCTCCATTCAAACTCTTCAACCCCTCACTGTCTGCCTACTTGTGGCCCCAGGCCCACCGGGAAATTATCTACTCACTCGCTGCACTCTTCCTCACCTGCCAGCCTCCAGGATTCAGAACAGGCACCCTTCACACTTCTGACACTCATCCTCTGTATCCTTGGACAAATCACTTCCTTTCTCTGGGCCTCCATTTCCCCATGTGTGGAGGAAGAAGGTGGACTAGGATTCTAGACTGCCTTGCAGCTCTGACATTCTGTGATTCTGTGATCTGTTCTCATCCTGCTGCAAAGCTACTGCCCCACAAATAATCAGTGCTGATTTGCATGTAATGTTTATGCATCTATGTCCTATTGAAACACACATACATTTGCCACCCCCTACCTCATCCTCATCAATAGTACCCAGAGATCCAGCCTAGGAAAATATATGGTGGGACCTGTTTGGAGTAGTCAGAGGCCCCCACCCTTCCAGACCCTTCTCCTTCTTGCTCCTCTATTCCCAAGTACATGAGACTCCAGAATGGAAAATTTGCTTTGATTTTAGCCGAGCACCTCGGCAGCCCAGGTCAGCCCACCTGCAGTGTCAGCAGGAACTGGAAGATGCTGAAGGCCAGAGAGCTGTGACTGGGTGTGCAGCAGAAAGGGTGGTAAGGAGCAGGGAGCAGGTGAAGGGGATTTCTGAGCATTTTGAAATCCAGCCGCTACCATGCAAATGACATCAGCCCATCATGCAAATAGACAGAATCAAGTTGAGACAGTCAGGGTGGGGGAGCCAACGGTGTGGCCAAGGAGCCCCAGTGGGGGAATAAGGGCTTCCTCTGGAGGGCGCAGGACTGCTGGAGGAGGAGGCTCCCGTCAGGGCAGGGGGCCCTGTGTGCCCAAGCCAGCAGGGGTGGGGATTAGGGCCGGACGCCCTGCTGTCAGGGTGGAGCTGATGGATTGTCGCTGGTGGCGGAGCACAAAGGCTGTTCTGTGCTTGGCACCAATGTGTTCCCATCCATCAGAGGGCAGCTTGTGGGGGTGGAGGGGTGTTCAGGGGGAGGAAGACCAAGCCTCTAGATGAGGCGTCTCCACAGCTCGGCTCTAAGAGAAGAACAAGACGGGTAAATGGCCAATCCCCCTGTCAGGGTATGGAGAGGTCAAAGACACCTGGGTCACTCTAGGTGGGTCTGTGCTCCACAGCTGGGCCTTGACATGGTCCCCATACCACTCTACTCAGACATACACAAATACACACACAGACAGAGATTCACAGAAACCAGGCACGCACAGTCACCAGGCACGCACAGTCACCTAACCTTCCGGCTCTGCCCTCATGTTTGGTCAGAGGCAAACATATCCAGACACAAGGCCAAATGCATGCCCGACAGAGCTTCTGCAGGCAGTCACCGAGTCTAGGCACTGCTCTTGCCCCAGGTCAGGTCCCAGATCGGGGACTGACACGGAGTGGGTTCTCAGTAAATATGTGTTAAGCAGATGAAGGAGTGAATGAATGAATTCCTTCTCTGGATTACATCAGCACTTTTTCTAGCCTGCTCTTTCTACCTTGGTTAGATGACTTTGTGTGAGTACTCATCAGTGAGCACCCTGAAGGCAGAGAGCAGATGTCTTAGTGACCCCAGCACCTGGCAAAGGTGCTAAATACAAGGTACTTGATTGAAAAAAATGGATGAATGAATAAATACACCTGGGGTGGAGCCAGGTTTTCCCTCCTCCATTCCTGCTGCTATGGTCCCCTGCAGGGCACTCAGAAGTAGAAGAAAACACAAAGCAAGAAAAGGGAATAACATTTACCAGGTGTATCCATGTGCCCTTTCATTTAATACAACCATTCCCCTACTTTGTGCACACTCACCACCCTTCGCTAGCCTGAAAGATGCATCTTCTCCCAGTCAGATCCATCCTCCTGCCTCTGAGCGGGCTGTTCAGACCTTCATCGTCTCACTCCTGGACAACTGTCACACTGTTCTGTGTGGTCTCCTTGCCTCAGCTCTCAAGTCCTTCCCTGCCCAGTTGGGCACCCTCCCCGCTGTGCGAGTTCGTCTCCAGTCACCCCCTTGCCTGAACCCCAAGCTCCATACAAAGCAGCCTATACAACGTCCTCCTGCCCTGCTCCCTCTCCTCATCCAAATCCTGCCAGTTCTCCAAGAGCTGGCCCAGCATGCCCCGCAAGCCTTCCGCAGAGGCCCAGCCTGCAGCAGTTTTGCTGTCCCAAAAATTCCCAGAACGCTTTTGCAGAACCTATTGGTTCGCCATTGCTCGCAGTCCCTATGTTTGCTGCAAAATGAACGCAGCTCTCCCTTGTCTTGTAATCCAGCTTCCACATGTCGGCCCAGGCTCACCAACTAGATAGTAAGGTCTGGAAACCACCGCAGAGCAAGCCAGCTCCACCCGCATTTTATAGGAAGAAGACACATTATTTAGAGATCAATCACACTGGATCCTGGAACGACGAAAGACGCCCTATGGAGGCATCTATAGTAGCCTCGACATGACTTCTTTTCAAAGGGCTCACAGGATTGGTGTGTAAACCAAGGCATGTTTTTTTTTCTTTTTTCTTTGTTTGGCAGGGGATGTGTTGGAAATGGAGACTCTTCTTCAGCTCAGCTGGTCAGGGGAAAGCAAGGTTTAGAACCCACAGCGCCTACGCATGCTACTTTCTATCACGCCGGTAAGGCCAAGAACAGAATTAAGACCTCACAGCTCCCCCTCAGCATGCTTAGGGTTCTTTTCTTGCCCAGCTATGTTCCCGCCTTCCCTCTGTTTCCTATCCCAAAAGCCCATCAGAATTCTCCTGGCTCCTTGCTGTGAATAATGAGAAGAAGGAACGCTGGGTCTTCACATGCCATGCAGGTCTCACCTTCCCTGTGAAGTCTTATCCCCCTTCCATTGTCACTGCCACTGGCTTGAACTTATCAGTTTGATCTGTCATCGGATGAGGAGTAGGACAGATCAGACTTAGTCTATGGGGTCCTAGAGAAAAAAACTCGGAACAAAGGGTAAAAGATACAGGGAGCAGATTGCAGCTCAAAGCTGCACGTCAGTGGAACGAGCTGTCTCCTGACGTGAGCAAAAAGCTGAACAATGGCCACTTGGGAGGAGATTTGGGTATCAGGGGCTGGGTAGAAAGAGGTGACCACCGTTGTCTACCAGATGGTAAGGTCGAGGGCAGGAACCCTGTCCGGGGTGTCCCTGTAATCCCCAGCCCTAGGACTGAGCCCTGTTCATGCTGTTGTGTGAAATCTGCCCACTGCATTGGAAGGAATTTGTCCTCTCAGACCCTGAAGCACCTCCTGAGAGGTGATCATGGCCTGAGAGGCCTGAAGATTAAATAGTCCCTGCTCCACCTGACATTTGAGACCTGCATGTTACTTGTAAAATTGATGCGTCGGACAGGAAGAGGCAGAACAACCAAGCCCGGTGGTCAAGGAGAGAGGAGATTTAAACTGAGTTTGAAGGGCTCTGTTTTTCCTCCTTTCCCACTCCCATCCACAGTAATGAGTCAGGAAAGTTCTGGTGCTGGAAAAAGAGTTGAGTAGGTAACATAGAAGGACAGATCAATGGTCTGGAGTGAGACAGGGAGGAGACAGGGAGCTTAGTAATCTTGACCTTGCCGCTCTGGGGAAGGTGGCAACGTGTAGGCTGTAAATTCTAATTCCTGCTCTGACCACAGCCGCTGTATTAAAGAGAAACTTTCTCTTGACCCCTGCCAAGAAAACCAAAACCCAAATAATTTCTCTTGCCTCAATTTACCCCCTGCCATCACATGAGACCTAAGAGAACATACAGGTCAAAGCTGCTTGGGAACCCCGAAAGTGGAATCCATTAGCTACTCTGAGTCTCAATCCTTCTTATCCCTGGATACTGAGTGCCCATGGATACCCAGGATCTGAAGCAGTCCCATTCTTTTCAGGGAGAGGTCTTTAAAAGAGTTTCATCCAACTGATGCAGTGTAATTAAGGTGCTGTCAGGAAGCAGGGAGATGGATAAGTTGACTCTCAGGGCCCCTTCCAGCCTAAGCCTACCTTTCCTTGTTCCCACCTCCCCCTATACCCACCAGCTTCTTTGAAACTAGCAAGGAGAGAGCAGGCAGGCCGCCCAGCTAGGAGTAATTGAAAGGAGCAGATGAGAGGGGAATGCGTCCTCCCGCAACGCCCCTTGCCCCACCGGGGCTGTGAGAAATGAAAACTAATCAAATTACACCCGACGGCCTCCCGACCCGTGCACAGGAGCCCGCCTGGGCCAGGGGCAGGCTGGCTGGGTGGGGTGGGGGCAGTGGGGGAGAGAGAAGGGGAATCACATGTAATCCACTGTAAACGTCTTGATGTGCAGCAACAGCTTAGAGGGGGCTCAGGTTTCTGTGGCGTTGGCTATATTTATCTCTGGTTCCATGCCAGCGGGGAGGGTTTAAATGGCACCCAGCAGTTGGCGTGAGGGGCTGCAGGAGCTTGGGGGCTGGTGGCAGGAACAAGCCTTTTCCGACCCCATGGAGCTGTATGAGACATCCCCCTATTTCTACCAGGAACCCCGCTTCTATGACGGGGAAAACTACCTGCCTGTCCACCTCCAGGGCTTCGAGCCACCAGGCTATGAGCGGACAGAGCTCAGCCTGAGCCCCGAGGCCCGAGGGCCCCTCGAGGACAAGGGGCTGGGGACCCCCGAACACTGCCCCGGCCAGTGCCTGCCGTGGGCATGTAAGGTGTGTAAGAGGAAGTCGGTGTCCGTGGACCGGCGGCGGGCGGCCACGCTGAGGGAGAAGCGCAGGCTCAAGAAGGTGAATGAGGCGTTCGAGGCCCTGAAGAGGAGCACCCTGCTCAACCCCAACCAGCGGCTGCCCAAGGTGGAGATCCTGCGCAGCGCCATCCAGTACATCGAGCGCCTGCAGGCCCTGCTCAGCTCCCTCAACCAGGAGGAGCGCGACCTCCGCTACCGGGGCGGGGGCGGGCCCCAGCCAGGGGTAAGTGGCCATCTCATCCTCCTTCCCCAGGGGGAGGGGGCCAGAGGGAGGCACCTGGACAGCCTCAAGACCCCAACAGGGGCTCAGAGGGTTGAAGCAGGTGCCAGACAGGATTGAGGGGCTGCCGGAGCCCTTCCCTGGTCAGAGCTGGGCTGTCCAGTTGACCTCCCGTGTCCTGTGTTCTTTCCCGACGAGATAAAGGTGGTGGGGAGGAAGTGCAGGAGGGGTGGGAGTGGGGAACACAGGACTAAAGAAACTACCAGGAGCAAAGCCACAGCCAGCCCGGGAGAAGGTAAGGATTAACCCCAGCGCCTGAGTCAGAGCCTAAAAGGCCAGGCCAAGTTCGCCAGAGAAGACTGCCTTGCCCCCGTCCCACCCCCATCCTGGGTGTGGCTGAGCAGAGAGAAAACCCACTCAGTCTCACCAGAACTCCAGCAGGCCTGTGCAGAGCGACTCTCACTGGGCCAGACAGTCTATTCCCATCACCCTTATCCCCAGGGTCAGGAGAACCAAGGACCCCTTTAAGCTGGTGTCCTCTGAGGGCAGAACCACTACCCAGGATGGAGACCAGGAAGGCCTGGAAGCAGGGCCTCTGGGGAGTGGAGGAACTGGTTACAAAGATTCTGGGGTTGGCGATGGCCTACGCTGGAAGGGCATAGCCTGTGGCCCACCCTCTGACCCCACCACAGGTGCTTCTGCCCACTGGGACTAGGCAGAGAGATACATCAAAGAATGGCTGTGCCCTGACCTTGGGCCTTCGCCCTGTCTTGCAGGTGCCCAGCGAATGCAGCTCTCACAGCGCCTCCTGCAGTCCAGAGTGGGGCAGCGCACTGGAGTTCAGCGCCAACCCCGGGGGTAAGTGAGGGCAAACTTGGCTCCAATCCCTCAGTCCCTCCCTGGGCCCGGTTCTCCCCTCTTACCTTATTCCTTGCTCTGGTCCTCTTCCTTGGGTCTCTCCAGGGACCTGCGGACTCCAGGGCCCAAAGGGTGGGCTGGGAGGTTCTGTGTGCTCCTGTAGTCTTGACCAGCAAAGGAGTGATGGTGGCTCCTGCAGCTCCCCAGCTGATGCCTGGTGGCTGACCTTCTCCACAGAGAGGACAATGTCCCCGCCCCAGGGGTCCCTGCGAAGTGCTGAGTCAGTGCTGCAAAACTGGGCCAAGCAAAGGGCAGGTCCAGTCTCTGAGGAGCTCCATCCTGCTCCAACTGGAGTGGCTGATTCCAAATCCTACCTCACTAGGGGAGTTCAGAGAGGAGGGGGGCACGCGCGCGCGTGCACACACACACACACACACACACACACACAGCATGGGGAAAGGCAAGGACTAGGGAGTAGAACTCCCGAGCTTTGTCACCCATCTGTCCTGGAAAACCTGTGTCACCCCAAGGGTCCCATCCCCCATTACCCCCCATTCTGGGCCTCAAGAAGCCCCACTCCTCACTCAGGTACCACCCTCCCACCTCCCCTTACAGATCATCTGCTCACGGCTGACCCTACAGATGCCCACAACCTGCACTCCCTCACCTCCATCGTGGACAGCATCACAGTGGAAGATGTGTCTGTGGCCTTCCCAGATGAAACCATGCCCAACTGAGATTGTCTGCCAGGCCGGGCGTCCTTGTGAGCCCTCCAGGCTGGCCGCAGATGCCACTGCTTCTACAGCAGAGGCCTCCAAAGCCAGGCCACCCTGATGCTAGGAAGCCAGCTCTGGGGTGCCGTAGGCCAGACTATCCCCTTCCTCATCCATGTAAGGTTAACCCACCCCCCAGCAAGGGAATGGATGCCCTCATTCAGCTGCCTCCTTGGAGGAGAGGGCATCCCCTTTCCAGGGAGGTAAAGCAGGGGACCAGAGCACCCCCTCGTGTATGCCTCAGCTCAGGGGGCAAACTCAGGAGCTTCCTTTTTATCATAACGCGGCCTCTAATTCCACCCCCCAAATGAAACGGTTTGAGAGACAAAGACAGTGTCCTGACCTGGACAAGCTGTCACATCTCCTGTTCTGGTCTCTTCCCGATGCCAGTGGCTGGGCTGGGCCTGCCCTGAATTGAGAGAGAAGAAAGGGAGAGGAAAGATCCTCTCTTCCCGAGTCCCTGGGGGGCCAAGCTTTTGCAGTGAATATTGGGAACCTTCCAGTGGTTTTATGTCATGTTTTGTTTTGTTTTGTGTGTTGTTTGTAAAGCTGCCATCTGACCAAGGTCTCCTGCGCTGAAGTTGCTGGGGACAGGCAGGGAAAGGGGGTTGGGGGCTCTTGGGGGTGATTTCTTTTGTTAACTAAGCATCGTGTGGTTTTGCCATTGTTTTGTATTTTTTTTTTTTTTTTTTGCTAACTTATTTGGATTTCCTTTTTTAAAAAATGAATAAAGACTGGTTGCCAGAAGAGTGTCTGTGATGATGCAGAGGGAGGGGGATGACTGACAGCCCTGCCCCTCCCACGGAGCAGGGAGGGTAATGACTGACTTCCCTCTTCCCGCTGAGCAGTCCAGACACAACCTAGTGGGCAGGGCTCCACAGCGCTGGGGGCCTCACCTTGCTGGTGGTCACTAGGCACTGGGGCCCCTGCTCTTTTTACCGTGCCGAAGGAAATCAGGCATGTCTGGACCTCGGTCTAGGCGGAGACCAGATTCCACAGACATCCTTGTGGGGCACGGAGGACAACTGGGTGGGCACTCCATTGCACGATACTTTACAGCCGTTGCTCACAGGTTGCTGTGCGCTGTGTCATATCCCAACAGATCCTCTGGTTTCAGTTAACTGAGCACCAGTATGCCCAGTGCTCAGCCCACAGCCAGGGTGCAGAGGTAGAATTTGTGGTTTCCCTTCCCTAGTCCCCACCTCTGCCCTGGTGTCACAATACCAGGAGCCCTGTAGAGAAGTGGGAGGTGAGAAAGGGAGTGGGGTCAGACACTGTAATTTCCTTGTGGGCCAAATAGCATGTCCCCTCCCCACTCTCCTCCATTCCCTCCAGGCAGAAGGGGATTCTGGTTCCTGCTTGCAGCTCCCAGCATGAAGGAGATTCGGCTGAGGGAGGGTAAAGGGGTCCACAAAGAACAATCGAAGAGAAGCTGGGGTCCTCTTCATTTGGGTTGCTATTTTGCAAAGATTAGCTTCCTGAGGGTAGAAGGTGGGTGGGAAATTGAGAACAAAGATTTTTGGATAGACATTACATAGGGATTAACCGGGGAGTTCACAGGAGCTAGAATTAAAATGGAACATGAACATCTACTGAAAACTTTATTAATTCCAACTGCTTGGGGCTAGTTCATCTGGTTCATTGCAAATTATAAGTGTCAGAATCATTACAGAAGCAGGGATTTGGAGCATGGTATACTCCAGCCCTACTTAATTCTTTGGGGCCCTTGACAATGGACTTAACCCTGAGTCCCTTAACAATGGACTTGCCTGAGGCCCCAGTGACCACCTGTGCTCGCTCTGGGCTCAGCTGGGCCGTCTCTCCCACACCCACCCTCCCGACCTTACTGCTGGAAAGGAGAGTTAACACTGTGTCCCCGAGGTTCTCCAGAAACCCTGCCTAAGGAAAAGAATCAGAAGGAACCTCTAGAGGCTCATAGAACTCAGGTGAGGGTGCGGAAGGGAGGGTCTCCCCCACTGCCTGCCTATCCCAAACCAGTCAGGCAGGGCTTATTGGGAATTGCAAATTGGCCTACTCTGCTCCCATTGGTGAGATTTTCTTCTTTTCAAGCTGGTGTCACTGAGTTTAGTCTTTCCCCCTTGGAAGAGCTGGAGAGGAAGACCAAGGTCATTTCCATGACTCTTAGCCCTGATTCACTGCCCTTGGGAATGAGGAGGGCAACTGGGCTGGCTGCAATGCCTTGACTCTGGAATCTATTCACTCTTTTACTACCCTCCGAAAATACTCAGAACACATTCATGGAGGATCTTCTCCCCTCAGGTTCATTTCCTCTGCCCCTGGCACCTCCCACTCTCCTCGGGTGGAAACAACCCTGTCACCTGCAGCTGTGAGCTGCCCATCCCTTGCCCTCCTTCTGACTGGCCAAGGAAGGCACTCCACTCTGCTGAAGGACAGGCTCTGGGGTTGCTGGAAATATTTTTTTAAATCAACTCCTCTTCAGTTATCTTGACAATCAGACAGTGAAGTTCACGTTCGTACTCTGGGAAGAATGAACAGTCCTCAGCAATGATATTGGATGCAACAGATCCCTACCATGGTGGCGTGTAGACACTGTCTAATTACTTTCTCACGTCTTTAAGTCCTTAAGGGAAAAACAATTCGCTAGAATTCCACAGGTGTGAATGGCAAACTCTGGAAAGCAGGAGCCCAGCCTCACTCATTATTTTCACAGAATAAACAATTGTTATCGAAGCACACATCCCTAAATTAGCAAATGCTTAATCTTCACAACAGGATTACAGAGAAGACTCCAATTAATGAATAATGAGTTAGAGTTCTTTAGGGAGATTAGCTCAAATTTGTTCTACAGTTCGAAGCACCTACAATAAATCAAACTGAGTTAATCAAATGTTGCCTAATAATGGACTTTAGTGAATCCACTACAATGAAAAGATAAATATTACTGAAAATTGGCATACTAATTGTTGGTATGTAAATAGGAACTTCTTAGAGTGCTTAGATAATTGGTGTGAATTGAAGAATGCTTACAGTACTACTTGTGGCACTCTGATGAGCATTCTTAGGCATCTAACCTCTCAGAGTAATTGATCTGGTAGACTGGAAAACCTTCTGAAGTGCTGCAGGTGTAGATGTGGTGGATCAACAGGAGAGGGAGGCAGCGGAGGAGTGATGGCGGAGGGTGAGAGGAAAGGATACCCCTCAGCTCAGGTATCTGTTTTCTGAGTAAAATGCCATCCCAACATGTTAGGTTCCTTAGGCTTCCCCGGGGCTTCTGGATCCCAGGCTGGGGCAGAAAAGCCTGAAGGTGAGACTAGAAGACTTCAGGCTGAGCCGGGACCTTGCCTAAGGAAGTTCAACCGAGGCCTGAGTGGGAACTCCAATCATAGCCCCTCCACAGTTCTAGCTGTGCCTCATCCCCCTCAGCCACAGGTCCCCAGTCGGATCTGGATTCCCTGTCCCTCACTGCTTGGAGCATTCCTAGAGGGAGCAAAGGAAACGGTTCTAGGAAAGAGACCTAGCTTCTTCTTTCCTATAAACGTGGACGGAACCATGATGTCCAGTTCTCACCTCAAGCCCAGCATGTCTAAAATCAAAACCAAACTCCTATTTCCACGTAAGTCCACCCCGTCTATATCCCCTGTCCCAGTGGGAGGCAGCATAGGGAAGTCATAGTTTTCCTGGATCCCTCCAGTGAAGATCTCATTCCCATAGCCAGCCAGTCACCAAGGCTCGTCAATTTTACCTTTGATCCTGGAGAGAGTAGCAAAGGATCCCCAGAAACCAGCACCTTCCCTCGCCTCTGTTTGCCCTCACTGGGCTGTGTCCAGGGTGCCTTATCCCACTCCCTCCCATCACCTGTGCCCATGGATGCTGCCATCCTTGCTCCATCAGTGTTTGGGGCCCCATCAGCCTTAAAGAGGACACAAGGATGCATGGCGCACTGTGCTGCATGAAGGGGGTTCACCACTCCGGGTAGCAGAAGAAACACAGCCCCGTGACTATTCATAGAAGCCAAAGACCACATGAGTTGTACATACAAAGGAGTCAGGGAAAAGGGGCTGGGTATCTGGGAAAGCCTTGCTGAGGCACAGGGGCTTGAGTTGACTTAAAAAAAGAAGTAGGCAACATTTGATAATCACTCCTTTTCCTCATGCTACTCCCAATGAAAAAAAAAAAAGAAAAAAGAAACACTCCTGGCACTGGGTCAGGAATTTTAACATAAATATTGTAGTTAAGGACAAGGCACTGGAGACAGGAAGACCTAGGTTTGAGACCCACATCTGTCTCTTACCAGCTGTATCATCTTAGCCTTAAAATGTCCTGTTCTATAAAATGCTGAGAATATAACAAGAGTTGTGAGGATTAACGAGTTAATATATTTACTGTGCTTAGAAAAGCGTCTGGCAAACAACAGTACTCAGTGATTTTTAGCCTTTACTAATATTAATCCTTATACAACCCTTTGAGAGAAGGCTGGTGCATTGATTCATTCGAGGATATGCACCTGCGGACGCAGAGATCAACACGACTGCCCTAAAGGACGGAACTCACAGCCCTGTGTGGGAGGATATACACCTACAGACACAGAGATCAACACGACTGCCCTAAAGGACGGAACTCACAGCCCCGTGTGGGAGGCAATCGCTGCCCAGCCTGCGCAGTGTGCAGTGTTGGGAGAGCAAAGCGTTGCTGGTTATCTAGCTCTGCTGGGGAGGGGAGGTGATGCCTCCCCAGTGATGCTTGAAGTGGTCTTGAAGGCTCAAATCTGCAAAGGTAAGGACAGAAGCAATTGTGCTGCCTTCTGATGATGGGGCTGGGCGGACACCATGTTTCTGAGTGGGGCGGACTGGAGACTGGTGGGAGGAGAAAAGGCTGGGGAGGCAAGTCATGAATGGCTTCTTAGGCCACAGTGAGGAGGAGCTTCGACGCTGACCTAGAGGTGCTGGGAGCTGCTGAAAGTAGGAACAGTAGAGTGATGTGACCAGGGGGCATTCAGAAGGAACTCCAGGAGCAGTGGGAAAGAGTGACAGCCTGACCAAGATGAGCGAGATGAAGGAAGACATGGGGCTCCTCTCTCCTTACCTGGTCCTCTACCCACTGGGCACATGCAACTCAAACATTAACCTGTCAATCCTGTGCTAATATAAGTAAACAGACAGTTATTGACTGTAAGTTCTCAAAACTGTGACATTTCCTCTCCAGAGTACAGCAGCCTTTATGACTGTGAAAGAAGCTGGAAATCTCAGGTGAGCTTCAAAGTTAAAAAAAAAAAAAAAAGACTGGAGGCCATTTATACATTGTCTTAAAACCAGGTTGTTTATTGGTATATACACAGCCACACTCACACCCACACACACCCATACACCCATTCCTGATGCACTGAGCCAATACAGTACTGAGAAGGGACCTGATGAGATACAGGAGGGTGGTGTGGAGGGCTCGGGTCACTGGTGACTCTCTGAAGAAAAAAATATATTTACTATGAGGCAAGGGATACACCAAGACAACAGCCTTCCATCACTGTTTGCACAGATTTCTCTTCTCATCACCTCCTGCAATAATTCTCAAGGTGCCCTGAATGGACCCAGCTTCCCTGGCACAGCTGCTGCCTTACAACATGGCCAACGGTGGCAGGAGTTGTAGAGGGGAGAGGCTGGGAATGAGTGTCCCATACAGCCAGCCCATCAAGAGCACCCTGACGGAGGCAGATGGCTGTGCAGTGCCCAACTCCACCAATCTTAGGACTCTCCATCATCTTAACATCCACTACCCAGGGACGGGAGCTCTTTAACTCCATCCAACTCATTTTCTACTCAATAATCCCTCCACCTCCACTCCCAGAACTTGATGGCAGGGAGGCCGGGGAACAATAGGAATAGCAAGGGCAGGTGGCTGCCTTGCCCAAGCCTAGGGGAGAGCCCACCCCACCACACCACTGATGAGCCTCTCTACTGAAAAGGGGCAGCAAGCTCTAAGCCCTGGCACTGCCCAGGTGCCACTGCTCCTTCTGGACTGGGTGCCCTGGCCCATTATCTCACCTGCGAGCCTAGTCCCTGATCAGAACTCAAGGTGATCAGGTTGCAAAGCAGCTGCTCCAGCCCCCTGTAGACGGCACTGCCCTGGCCCCTCTCCAAGAAACATGTGCCAGATGCTTTTCCTTTCCTCTCACTTTGATGAAGCCATAGGGTCCATCATCCCACCCTGAACATAAGTCTTGAACATTTTCAGGCACCTTGGTAGGATGAGGGAGTAGGTGAGGAGGGGGAATTTCTTGGGAATAATATTCCTACCAAATCAGGACCTGTATCCTTCAGCCCCAGTTCTCACCATGCTGCTGGGGAAAGCAATGAAAATGGCGGAAGCTGGGTGGATCTTACGAATTCTGGGAGGAGGCAGTCCCTGCACACCAAAAGAGCCTGGATTAGGGTTGGGTGATTTGGGGATAAGCAGAAGAGTGGCTGCCTTCACCAATATTGGATTTGCTGGACGTTGGACATGAATCACTGTAGGAGAAGCTATTTTCTTCCTGGGAGAACAGAGAAAGGATGCCTCAGTCTGCCTTTTCCCCATACTTGACTTTAGGGTCAATGTATATTCAATCCACCCATCAGGTTCATTATTATAGGGCTGAGGTTACTAAAGAAGTGAGGCAGGGGGGAGAGGAGGGGAGGGGATGCTGGAAACAGTCAGCAATGCATGGTTAGATCTGTTCTGCCCCAGAGCCAAGATCCACACAACGTCCCCTCCCCACAACCCAGCAGGAGCTCTGCCCGATGGTTGGGGCAGGGGACATTCCCACTGCCCTTTGGGCTTAGGGCTACCAGAGGCCATTGGCTCTCCCTCCGGCTGGTCTGCCTACCTCTTATTGGGCAGGGGCTTAGAATTTCCCCTTCCTCACCCTTGGCCCAGAGTTCAGGGATCCATTTCTCTCTGGTTCTTCCCAAACCCACATTTGGGATTCAGCTTATGCCAGGGCCTGGAATCTCTACCTCAGCCTTCCTCCTCCCAGCCTCACCATCCTTCGGGAGAATGGGGCCTTCCTGTAGCCCTTCCCAGCCCCTCCCTGTCCCCAAGAGAATGGGGGCAGGAACTGCAGTCATGGTGACGGGTTGGGAGAGTAGTGATGCTGGGGGTGCCAAAACCAGCTGCCAGACCGTTTGGCACAGCCGGACGTGAACAGAGACCCTAAGGTTGAGTAACCCAAGCAGGGCAGCATGTGAAATGACCCTTTCTTGGAAGGACCATCCCAGCCTGTGGCCCAGGATCCTGGTCCTGGTGGAGGTTGCAGTGCAGACCAGACTGGCTCCAGAAGAGGAAGGGTGGCTTCACATCCACCCTGGACTGCCCTTCTCTCCTTCCCCTAGACTCCCAAGCGTGGACAACCTGGGTGCCTCCACGATACCAGGAGACCCCAGCCACATCCACCAGACTTACAAAGGACACATGGTGGGACCGGGGGTTGTGGGGTGCCGAGGAGGTGGATGAGTATATTCTGAGATCCAGGGCAACTGGAAAGTCATGGACGAGACTAGGAGCCGTGTAAGGAAGGGGAACGAGCAGGAGGGGTCTGGAGCCTGTGAAACCCAGAAGGAGGAAGCCCGCCCTGGGGGCTGTGGCTAGTCCCGGAAGGCGGAGAGCATGTGTCCGTAGAGATAGTGGGAGTGAGCTGAGGGAGAGAGAGAGACAGGCATCGCACTGAGGCAGGTTGCAGGGCGTCTGGGCGGGTTGCAGGGTGTGTGCAGCAGCAGCAGCGCAGCGTGCTCCAAGCGCAAAGCGCCCGGGCCAGAAGCAGGAAGGGGCAAGCCGGGTAGGCTGGCAAGCGGGGCTGGAGCAGCAGGGCCAGGCCGGCAGCCAGAGGTAGGTGCGCGGGGCCAAGGGCCAGCAGCAAGGTGCCCGCGTCCCCGGGCCTGGCCCACTTACCCCGAGCCACGGGCACACCCCCGTCAGACCCGGGGCGGGAGGGTGGGGGGTCAGCAGGAGTAGGTCCGAACCGTGGAGGTCTCCAGTCTCTGCGCCCCCGCCGTCCCGGCTGGGAGGAGTCAGCAGCCGCGGGAGAACACACAGAGCGGCGGGTTAGTGCGCGCACACGCTCCCCGCGGGGCGTTAGTGCAGCGGCAGCCCGGGAGCGGGGGGGGGGGGGGGGGGGGGGGCCCCCCCCCCCGCCCGTTCCCCAACCCCCCCGGGGGGCCCCCG